>QRDG01000284.1:0-26637 GCA_012064385.1 Puccinellia tenuiflora | reverse complement strand
TAGCTAATGGTCGTTGTTTGTAGAGTGTCAAAACTATTTTGCTAAAAGTATTTTGAAAATATCTCAATAGGACTCTTGTTTATTCCTTACCTCTAATCTATTTTCCCTCTTACCTTATAAGTTTTAAATCTTCTCTCTTATCTATCTTCCGGTCATAGCATCTTCGTGGGTGGACGATCTCTTGCCTTTTACCTAATAGGTTCGATCTTGGAAACAATCGACGGAATGTCATCGTCATCGACATGAGCAAGAACCTCTTGTTAGTGGTGTCGAGAAGATCAACCAGGTGCGACAAGATTCGATAGTTTACCTTGCTCTTCTTCTCCCCGATGGTAGCGTGGATCTCGGGGCGAGATCCCTTGTTAGTGGTGTCGGTTGTAATGCCCGGGGGATTTCCCCAAATTAGATTTTGCTTGTTTTTCCTTTTTTGCATCATCATGACATCAGCATCATCGCATCACATGTTTTTTTTACCGCAAAAATTATTTTTAATAAACCCTATTTTATTTTTCTAAAATTGTCAGAAAAATATTTTACCGAGACAGTCGTCTCCGTTTGCTAAAATTATTTGCCAAATTTAATTTGCAAAAGAAAAATAATTTTGAGCGAGCGAGAGAGTAGCCCCAAAATCCGGCCCAAGCCCACCAAACCCCAAACCCTAGGGTTTGCCCTAGTTTCCCCTGGTGTTTTTCTGTTCCCACCCCCTCCTACCTTGCAGCCACCCTCCTCCGTTTTCGTCAAATCGCAAATCCGGCCCTCCACCTCTTTTCTTTTCTCTTTTTCCCCCTCTCTCTCCTCTCTCCTTCTCTTTTCTTTCTTTCTTTCTTTTTTTCTTTTTCTCTCCTTTCCTCTTTCTCCCCGCAGCGCCTCCCGTGCTCCACCTCCCCGTCCGGCCTGGCCATGGCCGCGCCCGACGGCCCCTTCCTCTCTCCTCCAGCTCCCTCGGCCCCATCACCGAGCTCCACCTCACCTCCCTCCTCCCCATCGCGCTCGCACCGCCGCAAGCCATCCCCTTCCTCCGCCGGTTCCTCCTCGCGTCGGCCCACGCCCGACCACCTCTCCCATGGGCCGAGCTCGCCGGCTCCTCCTCGAGCGTCTCCTTCCTCCTCCTGGCCGTCCGCCGCCGCCCCTTCTTGGTCCCGCGCCGGCCGCGCTCCGGGCCGCCGCCCCGTCGCCTCCCTCGACCCGGTGGCCACCTCCTGCTCCACCTCCGGCCAAGATCCTCCTCCCCCCGCACGTCTCCTTCCTCCCGTGCCTCACCTTGCACCCGTGACGACCACCCTCCGGCCAGCCCCGCCTCCGGCCACCCCAAGCCCGCCGCCACTCCACGCACCGGACGCGCCTGTCCCTCGTTCCTCCAGCACGCCGGCCTCCTTCCCTCCGGTCATGCTCTCCTCCCCGTGCTCCTTCTCTGCCCCTCCGTTATCCTCCAGTAGCTCCTCTACCCCGTCATCGCCAAGTCTCCGACCTGCTCCACCGGTCGTCCTTGCCGTCCTCTGCCATGTCCTCCTCCGGCCGCTCCCCGACGGCCACGTTCGGCTCCGGTGCCCGTGTTCTTGTCATCGGCGCTGTGTCTCCATCTCGTGCCCGTGGCTGCCTGCTGCGGCTGTCACGGACGCGCTCGTGCAGCCTCCGTGTTGTGTCGTGTGGCTGTCGTCTCATGCCTTCGACGTGCCGTGTTTCCCCATCCCCGGAGCCTCCCTTGCCGTGTTGCTGCTGTGATGCTCCCTGTCCGGCCGTGTCGTGCTCGTGCCCGTTTCCGTGCACGTCACCGGCGCTGTCTCCCCGTTTCCCCGATGCCGTGACAGGTTCCCCGGTTCCCGACGCCGTGTCCGTGAAGCCGTGTTCCCCGACGCCAAGTCCCTGTTTCCGATCCCGTCGTGAAGCCTCCCCGACGGTTCCCCGTTTCCGTTCCCGATTCCGTTCCCGTCGTGAAGCTCCGTGAAGGCCGAGTACCCCGATGTTGTGAACCCCGACAACCGTGAAACGTGCAATGACAAGTTCTTCCTCAACCGGAAACCGCCAAGTACTTCGATGCCGTGAACCTCGAAGACCGACTCCCCAACACTGTGGACCCTGACGACCCCGAAGCCCGGAACGCCAAGGTCTGCGACGACGACGACCCGAGTACGACTACTTCCTCTACCTCGACTACTCCGACTCCGGATGAACGACTACCTCGACTACTTCGACTCCGTATGAACGACTACTTCGGCTACTTCGACTACGACGACTACTTCGACTACTTCCCCTCTGACCCGAAGACGATGGCTTCCGAATCCGAAGTTCCTCGTTTCCGATGTGTGACCCCAACCCTAAACCCCTATATGCCATATATACATCCGTATCTTATAAAATCATGCATAATTAATTATCATCGCACCTTTCCTCCATTTAGTCGAACTAATCCACCTTTAATTATGGGATTTGTCCGGTGCACCTATATTGCGCACCGATTCCATTTAAAATGATTTGCCATGTGTTAGGTAATAAAATTGGACAACCTTTAATTTGTCATGCATCATGTCATCAACATGCCGATTCTTTTGTCGTAGAAGTAAAATGCATCTTTTCCGTTGCCCAGTGTTCGTTGCTTCTTCGGGAATAGGACGTTGAGTTGATGTGAGCAACGACAGGTCCTGCTACCTCTACCGGATTGCAGGCAAGTGATACTCCCTTGCTATCTTGCTTGTTTTCTGTCTCTCACTCGTCCTATCTTTTGTTCCTTGCTAGCATATATATCATCGATGCTTGTGTCCGATCCTATATGCATGTTTACCTTGCAGCCATGATATAGCCACCACCCCCACATCCTATTAACCTGTTGTTGTTTACCTTGTTAGCCTTGCGAGTCGTAGTGCATGCTTAGGTGCTTTGCTTAGTCCTGTTATCTCTTGTCTAGTCTTGTTAACATGATAGCTAGGCTCACTAAAATGGTAATCTTTACTTTTCTGTGCAGATGGGAATAACTTAATAAAGATAAGGCACCGGCGGAAGGCCAATCGTGGCGTTTTGTTCTGCTAGTGTCGCCTAGGACCCGAGTTCTTTTCCGCTGATCCAAGACTGAGCGCACTAACCACATGTGGGAGTTCTATGGGCCTCCCCGCAATCTATTACCGGATCCTCAAACTTGTCCAGGATGCCACAAGTAGTTCGGGTGTTTCTGTAGGTGTTGCGGTACGTTCGTTTATCGAGTGTGGAAGGAGGGGCAATCGTATGAGTGTTCCCTCCCGAAGCCGTCCACGCAACGGTTAGGCCCACCGCGAAGCTTCGGCCGGACTCTCAAGGTGGATCAGTCCTAGCTAGGTGGCTCCCTGGACTTGTTTGTATTGAAGGGAAGTATTGCGTCGAAACCTCCACCGGTACACCTCTAAGCGAGAGTTTCGATGCGTGTGGGTTCATTGGTGCATCCCTGCAGGGTTAAATCTTTTCGAAAAGCCGTGTCCGCGGTTATGGACGACTTGGTGAAATGTGCTGGCTAAAAGATCATAGACAACTTACACCTTATGATGATTAATAAATTGACTAGTAAGATAGATTACATGAATAATAATCTGATTAAAACTTGTCCACCGTGTGAGTGCCCGGACTTCTTCCTCGTGGGTTGAGGATACGAGGGAGTCGTTTTAGGGCGGGTTTGTTGGTGTGTAGTATAGTCGGTTTCCTTATGCGCTCTCTTACCTTGTCTCTGATAGACGGAAGTTGTAGTGTGTCTCTATAAGTTGTTAGCGCTGCTTGCTGCCCTCAATCGCTAACCCTCTTTCCTCGGAATTCCAGCTTTGATATCTTGTGAGTATTACTTACCAGTACTGTTTATAGTACTGACCCTTCGGGTCTGCTATTCCACATGCAGCCAACAGGTTGAAGTCTGACGACGTTAGCTTGGGAATCCCTCCGGCTGCCTGGGCAGGATATGTGCCTTCGTTTATCTTCAGGACTCTTAGTCCAATTTGCTTCTTGTCCGTAGCCGGACGCTACCCGCTTCGCTGTTCTTTTGGATCTTTGTATTGTATCTTGGTTCTTGACTCTGAGAGTCGTTGTTGTATATATGTTCTTTGTGGGTTCCATCGAGAACTATTTGTAATGTTATCACAATTCCACCCGCATAACGTGTGTGTTGCGACGTGCACGTATGCCTGGTGGGCGTCCTTTAGGATCGTTTATTATGCGGATTTGGCTGGAACGCTAAAATCTGCATAGTATCGATCTTGGGGCGTTACAAAGTTGTAATGCCCCGGGGATTTTCCCCAAATTAGATTTTTGCTTGTTTTTGTTTTGCATCATCATGACATCAGCATCATCGCATCGCATGTTTTGTCCGCAAAAATTATTTTTAATAAACCCTATTTAATTTTTGTAAAATTGTCAGAAAATATTTTTATCGAGACAGTCGTCTCCGTTTTCTAAAATTATTGTCAAAATTGTTTTGCAAAATAAAAATGTTTTGAGTTAGAGAGAGAGTAGCCCAGCTTGTTTGGCCCAAAAAGCCCAACTAAGCAAACCCTAGACCAAACCCTAGAAATCCCTGACAGTTTTCTGTTCCTACCCCCTGTGTTTTGCAAGCCGCCCTCCCTCTCTTTTTCTTTTCGCGGAGACGCCCCTCCACCCTCTGTCTTTTCCTTTTTCCCCCTCTTCCTCTTTTTCTTTCTTTTTCTTCTCTCTCTTTGCTTTCTTTTCCTTCTTCCTTTCTTCTTCCTTTTTTTCTCCCGCACCCGACGCCTTCCTCCACCACGCACCGCCGCACTCACCGGCCGCCGTCCTAGCCTCCCTCCGGCCAGCCCCACCTCCGTCCGCCGCTCCCTCTCTCCCTTGCTACCCCGTCGGTCGCTACCTCTCTTCCCGGCTCTCCCTCCCGCACGGCTCGGCCAGGCCACCTGCTCCCCATCGACCACCAGCATCCTCCGGCCTCGCTCCGCTCCGGCCCGGCTCGCCGCCGTGCTCCCCTTCGCCTGGCCGAGCTCCCCGCGCCCCATCTCCTCCTTCCCTGCCGCGTCGCGCATCCTCTCTTCTTCCTCCCTCACCCTGCTCGATCCCTCCCGACCGACGCCGCGCGCGCCCCCGGCCGGCCCCTGCTCGCCCCGGTGTCCCCCTCCAGCTCCTCACCACGCTCCCCCTTCCTCGCCGCCCTCCCTGAGCCCCTCGTCCCGCACTGCCGGCCCAGCTCTCCGCTCCGACCCGTCCTCCTCGAGCTCCTCTCTGCCGTCGTCGGCCTCGCCCCGCCTCCCTCCATGGCCGGTCGGCTCTAGCTCCGGTTCCCACCGTTGCCGCTGTCCCTCTCCGGCTCCACCTCTGGCTGCTACTCCACCCTGCTGGCCGCGGCCAGCTCCTGCTCTGCCTCCTGCCCAACGTGGTGTTCCCGTGCTGTGCCGTGCGTGCGTGTGCTCCTGCCGTGTTGCTGCTGTGTGTGTTTCCCTGCCGCTGCTGCTCTGTTTGTGCCGCTACACGTCTCCGTGTTTCTGATGCCGTGTTTCCGATGATCCCCGACGCCATGTTTCCGATCCCGTCGTGAAGCAAGATTCCCGTTTCCCGTTTCCGTTCCCGCTGCGTTCCCATCGTGTTCCCGATCCCCGTTTCCCGTCGTGAAACCGTGTTCGGTTCCCCGATTCTTCCCCGACGCCAAGTTCTCCGATGCCGTGAACCACGACGACCGTGAACAGCGATACGACAAGATCTTCCCCGACACCGGAACCCGACAAGATCCCCGATCTCCGACCACCGTGGACCCCGACGACCCCGAAGCCCGGAACGCCAAGGTCCGCAACCACGACGACGCCCCGAGTACGACTACTTCCTCGACGTCGACTACCACCTCGACTACTTCGACCCCGGATGGATGACTACCCTCGACTACTTCGACTCCAGGTGAACGACTACTTCGACTACTTCGACTACAACAACTACTTCGACTACTTCCTCTCCGACCCGAAGACGGTGGCTTTCGAATCCGAAGATCGCCGAATCCGATGTGTGACCCCAACCCTAAATCCCTATATGCCATATATATATGCGATATCTTATAAAATCATGCATCATTAATTACATCGAACCTTTATCCATTTAGTCAAATTAAATCAATTTAATTATGGGGTTTGTCCGGTGCATTTATATTGTGCACCGATCTCATTTAAAATGCTTTGCCATGTGTTAGGGAATAAAATTGGACAACATTTAATGTGTCATGCATCATGTCATCAACATGCCGCTTCTTTTGCCGTAGTAGTAGTAAAATGCATCTTTTCCGTTGGCCAGTGTTTCTTGCTTCTTCGGGAATAGGCCGATGAGTTTGATGTGAGCAACGACTGGTTCTGCTACCTCTACCGGATTGCAGGCAAGTGATACTCCCTTGCTATCTTTGCTTGTCTTCTGTCTCTTACTCGTCCTATCTTTTGTTCCTTGCTAGCCTTATGTTGCGATGCTTGTGTCCGATCCTATGTGCATGGTTCCCTTGCAGCCAAGATAAGCCACACCCCCACATCCTATTAACCTGTTGTTTGTTTACCTTGTTAGCCTTGCGAGTCCTAGTGCATGCTTAGGTGCTTTGCTTCAGTCTTGTTACCTCTTTGTCTAGTCTTGCTTATAACATGATAGCTAGGCTCAACTAAAATGGTAATCTTTACTTTCTGTTGCGATGGGAATAACTTAATAAAGATAAGGCACCGGCAGAAGGCCAATCGTGGTGATTTGTTCTGCTAGTGTCGCCTAGGACCCGAGTTCTTTTCCGCTGATCCAAGACTGAGCGCACTAACCACATGTGGGAGTTCTATGGGCCTCCCCGCAATCTATTACCGGATCCTCAAACTTGTCCAGGATGCCACAAGTAGTTCGGGTGTTTCTGTAGGTGTTGCGGTACGTTCGTTTATCGAGTGTGGAAGGAGGGGCAATCGTATGAGTGTTCCCTCCCGAAGCCGTCCACGCAACGGTTAGGCCCACCGCGAAGCTTCGGCCGGACTCTCAAGGTGGATCAGTCCTAGCTAGGTGGCTCCCTGGACTTGTTTGTATTGAAGGGAAGTATTGCGTCGAAACCTCCACCGGTACACCTCTAAGCGAGTGTTTCGATGCGTGTGGGTTCATTGGTGCATCCCTGCAGGGTTAAATCTTTTCGAAAAGCCGTGTCCGCGGTTATGGACGACTTGGTGAAATGCGCTGGCTAAAAAGATCATAGACAACTTGCACCTTAAATGATGATAATAACTTGACTAGTAAAATAGATTACTTGAATAATAACCCATAAAACTTGTCCACCGTGTGAGTGCCCGGACTTCTTCCTCGTGGGTTGAGGATACGAGGGAGTCGTTTTAGGGTGGGTTTTGTTTGGTGTGTAGTATAGTTCGGTTTCTTATGCGCTCTCTTACCTTGTCTCTGATAGACGGAAGTTGTAGTGTGTCTCTATAAGTTGTTAGCGCTGCTTGCCTGCCTCAATCGCTAACCCTCTTCCTCGGAATTCCAGCTTTGATATCTTGTGAGTATTACTTACCAGTACTGTTTTATAGTACTGACCCCTTCGGGTCTGCTATTCCACATGCAGCCAACAGGTTTGAAGTCTGACGACGTTAGCTTGGGAATCCCTCCGGCTTGGCCTGGGCAGGGATATGGTGCCTTCGTTTATCTTCAGGACTCTTAGTCCAATTTGCTTCTTGTCCGTAGCCGGACGCTACCCGTTTCCGCTGTTCTTTTGGATCTTTGTATTGTATCTTTTGGTTCTTGACTCTGTGAGTCGTTGTTGTATATATATGTTCTTTTGTGGGTTCCATCGAGAACTGTTGTAATGTTATCACTATTCCACCCGCATAACGTGTGTGTTGCGACGTGCACGTTATGCCTGGTGGGCGTCCTTTAGGATCGTTATTATGCGGATTTGGCTGGAACGCTAAAATCTGCATAGTACCGATCTTGGGGCGTTACAAAGTGGTATCAGAGCTCTGGTTCTTCGATACCCCGCGGGTCCAGTCTGCCTGTAGAATACCCTAGCTAATGGTCGTTGTTTGTAGAGTGTCCAAAATATTTTTGCTAAAAGTTATTTGAAAAGATCTTAATAGGAATCTTGTTTACTCCTTACCTCTATTCTATTTCCTCTCTTATCCCTGTGAGTTTTACATCTTCTCTCTTATCTATCTTCCGGTCATAGCATCTCCGTGGGTGGACGATCTCTTGCCTTTATCCTAATAGGTCCGATCTTCAGAAGGATACCTACGGACGGACTTCGCCATCGGTGTGAGCAAGAACCTCTTGTTAGTGGTGTCGAGAAGATCAACATGGTGCGAGAAGATTCGATAGTTACCTTGCTCTTCTTCCCCTGACGGTAGCTTGGATCTCGGGGCGAGATCTCTTGTTAGTGGTGTCGGTTGTAATGCCCGGGGATTTTCCCCAAATTAGATTTTTGCTTGTTTTTGTTTTGCATCATCATGACATCAGCATCATCGCATCGCATGTTTTGTCCGCAAAAATTATTTTTAATAAACCCTATTTAATTTTTGTAAAATTGTCAGAAAATATTTTTATCGAGACAGTCGTCTCCGTTTTCTAAAATTATTTGTCAAAATTGTTTTGCAAAATAAAAATGTTTTGAGTTAGAGAGAGAGTAGCCCAGCTTGTTTGGCCCAAAAAGCCCAACTAAGCAAACCCTAGACCAAACCCTAGAAATCCCTGGCAGTTTTCTGTTCCTACCCCCTGTGTTTTGCAGCCGCCCTCCCCTCTTCTTTTCTTTTCGCGGAGACGCCCCTCCACCCTCTGTCTTTTCCTTTTCCCCCCTCTTCCTCTTTTTCTTTCTTTTTCTTCTCTCTCTTTGCTTTCTTTTCCTTCTTCCTTTCTTCTTCCTTTTTTTCTCCCGCACCCGACGCCTTCCTCCACCACCGCGTCACCGGCCGCGCCCCCCCGCACCACCTCACCGGCCGCCGTCCTAGCCTCCCTCCGGCCAGCCCCACCTCCGTCCGCCGCTCCCTCTCTCCCCTTGCTACCCCGTCGGTCGCTACCTCCCTTCCCGGCTCTCCCTCCCGCACGGCTCGGCCAGGCCACCTGCTCCCCATCGACCACCAGCATCCTCCGGCCTCGCTCCGCTCCGGCCCGGCTCGCCGCCGTGCTCCCCTTCGCCTGGCCGAGCTCCCCGCGCCCCATCTCCTCCTTCCCTGCCGCGTCGCGCATCCTCTCTTCTTCCTCCCCTCACCCTGCTCGATCCCCTCCCGACCGACGCCGCGCGCGCCCCCGGCCGGCCCCTGCTCGCCCCGGTGTCCCCCTCCAGCTCCTCACCACGCTCCCCCTTCCTCGCCGCCTCCCTGAGCCCCTCGTCCCGCACTGCCGGCCCAGCTCTCCGCTCCGACCCGTCCTCCTCGAGCTCCTCTCTGCCGTCGTCGGCCTCGCCCCGCCTCCCTCCATGGCCGGTCGGCTCTAGCTCCGGTTCCCACCGTTGCCGCTGTCCCTCTCCGGCTCCACCTCTGGCTGCTACTCCACCCTGCTGGCCGCGGCCAGCTCCTGCTCTGCCTCCTGCCCAACGTGGTGTTCCCGTGCTGTGCCGTGCGTGCGTGTGCTCCTGCCGTGTTGCTGCTGTGTGTGTTCCCTGCCGCTGCTGCTCTGTTTGTGCCGCTACACGTCTCCGTGTTTCTGATGCCGTGTTTCCGATGATCCCCGACGCCATGTTTCCGATCCCGTCGTGAAGCAAGATTCCCGTTTCCCGTTTCCGTTCCCGCTGCGTTCCCATCGTGTTCCCGATCCCCGTTTCCCGTCGTGAAACCGTGTTCGGTTCCCCGATTCTTCCCCGACGCCAAGTTCTCCGATGCCGTGAACCACGACGACCGTGAACAGCGATACGACAAGATCTTCCCCGACACCGGAACCCGACAAGATCCCCGATCTCCGACCACCGTGGACCCCGACGACCCCGAAGCCCGGAACGCCAAGGTCCGCAACCACGACGACGCCCCGAGTACGACTACTTCCTCGACGTCGACTACCTCGACTACTTCGACCCCGGATGGTTGACTACCTCGAGTACTTCGACTCCGGGTGAACGACTACTTCGACTACTTCGACTACAACAACTACTTCGACTACTTCCTCTCCGACCCGAAGACGGTGGCTTTCGAATCCGAAGATCGCCGAATCCGATGTGTGACCCCAACCCTAAATCCCTATATGCCATATATATCGATATCTTATAAAATCATGCATCATTAATTAAACATCGAACCTTTATCCATTTAGTCAAATTAAATCAATTTAATTATGGGATTTGTCCGGTGCATTTATATTTTGCACCGATTCCATTTAAAATGCTTTGCCATGTGTTAGGGAATAAAATTGGACAACATTTAATGTGTCATGCATCATGTTATCAACATGCCGCTTCTTTTGCCGTAGTAGTAAAATGCATCTTTTCCGTTGGCCAGTGTTTCTTGCTTCTTCGGGAATAGGCCGATGAGTTGATATGAGCAACGACTGGTTCTGCTACCTCTACCGGATTGCAGGCAAGTGATACTCCCTTGCTATCTTTGCTTGTCTTCTGTCTCTTACTCGTCCTATCTTTTGTTCCTTGCTAGCCTTATGTTGCGATGCTTGTGTCCGATCCTATTTGCATGGTTCCCTTGCAGCCAAGATAAGCCACACCCCCACATCCTATTAACCTGTTGTTTGTTTACCTTGTTAGCCTTGCGAGTCCTAGTGCATGCTTAGGTGCTTTGCTTCAGTCTTGTTACCTCTTTGTCTAGTCTTGCTTATAACATGATAGCTAGGCTCAACTAAAATGGTAATCTTTACTTTCTGTTGCGATGGGAATAACTTAATAAAGATAAGGCACCGGCAGAAGGCCAATCGTGGTGATTTGTTCTGCTAGTGTCGCCTAGGACCCGAGTTCTTTTCCGCTGATCCAAGACTGAGCGCACTAACCACATGTGGGAGTTCTATGGGCCTCCCCGCAATCTATTACCGGATCCTCAAACTTGTCCAGGATGCCACAAGTAGTTCGGGTGTTTCTGTAGGTGTTGCGGTACGTTCGTTTATCGAGTGTGGAAGGAGGGGCAATCGTATGAGTGTTCCCTCCCGAAGCCGTCCACGCAACGGTTAGGCCCACCGCGAAGCTTCGGCCGGACTCTCAAGGTGGATCAGTCCTAGCTAGGTGGCTCCCTGGACTTGTTTGTATTGAAGGGAAGTATTGCGTCGAAACCTCCACCGGTACACCTCTAAGCGAGTGTTTCGATGCGTGTGGGTTCATTGGTGCATCCCTGCAGGGTTAAATCTTTTCGAAAAGCCGTGTCCGCGGTTATGGACGACTTGGTGAAATGCGCTGGCTAAAAAGATCATAGACAACTTGCACCTTAATGATGATAATAACTTGACTAGTAAAATAGAATACTTGAATAATAACCCATAAAACTTGTCCACCGTGTGAGTGCCCGGACTTCTTCCTCGTGGGTTGAGGATACGAGGGAGTCGTTTTAGGGTGGGTTTGTTTGGTGTGTAGTATAGTCGGTTTCTTATGCGCTCTCTTACCTTGTCTCTGATAGACGGAAGTTGTAGTGTGTCTCTATAAGTTGTTAGCGCTGCTTGCCTGCCTCAATCGCTAACCCTCTTCCTCGGAATTCCAGCTTTGATATCTTGTGAGTATTACTTACCAGTACTGTTTTATAGTACTGACCCCTTCGGGTCTGCTATTCCACATGCAGCCAACAGGTTTGAAGTCTGACGACGTTAGCTTGGGAATCCCTCCGGCTTGGCCTGGGCAGGGATATGGTGCCTTCGTTTATCTTCAGGACTCTTAGTCCAATTTGCTTCTTGTCCGTAGCCGGACGCTACCCGCTTCCGCTGTTCTTTTGGATCTTTGTATTGTATCTTTTGGTTCTTGACTCTGTGAGTCGTTGTTGTATATATATGTTCTTTTGTGGGTTCCATCGAGAACTGTTGTAATGTTATCACAATTCCACCCGCATAACGTGTGTGTTGCGACGTGCACGTTATGCCTGGTGGGCGTCCTTTAGGATCGTTATTATGCGGATTTGGCTGGAACGCTAAAATCTGCATAGTACCGATCTTGGGGCGCCTATAAATCAGTGGCTATCTGCAGAATTTCAACTCATATTTTTGTGACCAACAGAACTCAAGTTATGCAATTAAACATGAAACCCTAGTTTCTGCCATAATTGTGATGCAAATGAATAATGGTTAATGAAGTCAATTTGAAACCAAATTGTGTTATCTTGTGTGTTCAGTAGCTAATTGTGATGTTATGTTGCTTGTGATGTGATGTTTGCTTGTCTAGTTTAGTGATTGTTTGCTTGTATTGTTTGTTCATCGATTAGACGCGAACGTTGCCGGAGACTACGAGGAAGGAGATTACTTCGAGCAGCAGGAACCCGAGCACTTTGTTGAGCAAGGCAAGCTACTTCGCTGAGCTTGCATTTACATACCTCTAATTTAATCACATGCAAGTTCCTAAGTAGTGGTATTGATTTTCTGAAAAGCCTTTTCACAAAGGATATGAAAACTGCTTTATCACCCTATGTAGAATGTAGAGTAGATACTTAAGACTATAGGATGGGAAAAATATGATTTATTCCAAACTCCTTTTTAAAGTACCTAGTTGATGAGAAAATGCCGAATTGTCGGTGTTGAAGTGGAGAAGTGATAAATGGTGTTGTTTAGGGAAAATGCACATTGTGTCCTAGTACTTACGTCGACCAGCCGATAATCTGTGCGACCACATCTACCCAAATATGGGAACGGGCGTAGTCATATAGTTTGCTCGTGTTAGTACTGGATACCTCATCGACGGAGACGACTCCGTTATGCATGAGGGGATGGTCATGGCGACCTACCCCCTGACCTGGGTCCCGGCAATCTGAGGGATTGAGGGATTGAAGGGCTTCGTGCTCGCCGGGCAAAACTACGAGTCCTTACATCTAGGTTCCTCGACGGAGGATCCTGTACTAGGTGTTGAAGGAATGGTGAATTCGTACGGGCAGGGTCCTATACTAGCATGAGCAAAGGACAGGCTATGGTCGGTGGCTCAACTTCGCATACAACTTGTATGGCGGGACGTGGCAGACACGATGAGCCACCGGATGGGTGTGGGAAAAGCGTGCTACCTCTGCAGAGGGTAAAACTATTCGAATAGCCGAGTCCTCGGATATGGACAGTTGGGAGGCCCTACTAGACCATGTGCAAAAGTTTTTGATAAAATGTGCAAGATTGGAAAAATAAGGAAATAATGTTACCCAACTATACCAAATGGAGTGGTATGAGTTGTGGAGGTACAAAGTGACCATGATGAGTCGTGGTCGGGAAAGAGGAGGAATTTTGGATAAATAATAAAATTGTAATTCTCTCTAAAGGTAGTAGTAAATCTCTTCTTATCTTTTCAACAAAGATATAGAGATAGAGTAATAACTAAAGTGCTGTAGAAAACAACTTAAAACTGCTGCATACTCAGTAGAGGAGTGGCTTGCGAGTACAAATTGTACTCATACTGGTTTCGTCCCTGGCTATTGTCTTAGCCAGATCCCGAGGAAAACTACGCTGAAGCGGAGTATGGAGACTTCTATGCGAACTAGGGATCTTCGTGAGTCAACTGCCTGTCGGTCGTCGCTAGGACGCGTTGGACTTCTACTACGTAGCTTCCGCTGAATGCTTTTGATTTGGCCCTTGAAGGCACCTATGTAAGACTTGGTCTAAGTGACCTACTATGTAAGACTTTAATACGGTACTGAAATGGATGTAAACTTTGGTATTCAATTCGGATTATGGGCAACGACAGACTGATCATGGGATCGTTGTGCGAACCATAATCGGGTATTTCGGACAGCTAGTCCGGGGTCCCCACAGAAGCCGGAAAAGAAGTCGGATTGTCTAAACTGGCTCCAAAAGGACCTGGTGGAAACCAGCCAGCTGATTGGAGAACACCTATTGTTAATTATTTGAGGAATCCAGGCCAGAAAACGGATAGGACTGTTCGGCGGCTTGCTTTTAAGTATGCTTTGGTAGATGACGAGTTATATCGCCGAACAGCTGATGGTCTTCTTCTCAAATGCTTGGATGAAGATCAATCTCGAGTCGCCATGGGAGAAGTACATGACGGCCTATGTGGGACACATCAGTCAGCTCACAAAATGAAGTGGCTGCTCAGACGAGCCGGATTCTATTGGTCGACCATGATTAATTACTGCTTCAGGTACTATAAAGGGTGTGAGGCATGCCAGAAGTTTGGAGATGTTCAAGTAGTACCGGCTTCATTTCTTAACCCTATAATAAAGCCGTGGCCTTTTCGAGGATGGGCGTTGGATTTCGTTGGTATGATAAACCCGGCTTCATCCAAAGGGCATCGGTTTGTGCTAGTTGCTACTGATTATTTCACCAAGTGGTCTGAAGCAGTACCGCTTCGAAATATGACCCACAAAGAGGTAATTTAATTTATTACAGAGCATATTGTTCACAGATTCAGTATTCCGCAGACTCTTACTACAGATCAAGGTACCTCCTTCATGGCCAAAAAGGTGAAACAGTTTGCTGAATCACTCGGGATCAAGATGCTCAGTTCATCTCCATATTACGCTCAAGCCAATGGACAAGCCGAGTCAAGCAAAAAATTCTAATCAAGTTGATTAAGAAGAAAGTACAGGACTACCCGAGGAGGTGGCATGAAGTACTGTCCGAGGCATTGTGGGCTCACCGGATCTCAAGGCATGGTGCAACCAAGGTAACTCCTTTCGAGTTAGTTTATGGACAAGAAGCCGTTTTACCGATAGAAGTAAATCTGGCTGCTTTGAGGTTCGCTAAGCAAAATGATTTGTCGGCTGAGGATTATCACAATTTGATGATGGATAACATAGACGAGATAGCCGACAAACGTATGGAGACTTTGAAGGACATTGAGAAGGAGAAGTTGTGGGTAGCGAAAGCTCATAACAAGAGAGTCCGGCTTAAGGATTTTCAAATCGGCGACTTAGTCTGGAAAGTTATATTGCCGATCGGATCAAGAAACCGAAAATTTGGCAAATGGTCACCGAGTTGGGAAGGACCACTGCGAGTCGTAAGGATTGTACCCGGCAACTCATATCTGGTGGAAACATTGGAGGGTAACATACTGCCCCGAGCTATCAATGGGAAGTACTTGAAGAAATTCCACCCGAGCGTGTGGCAAACTGCGTGAGCCGCACACATGGCCGATGAGCTTAAGCATCGCCCTTAGACAAATCTTCTACATCGAATATTTTCTAGTACGCAAGCTTTACTAGAAAACATGGGGCATGTGTTAGCACCCGTTTTTGGCAGGTACCGGGTTCAAGAGCACTCAGGAGGGAATGGCGACTCGTTGGTGACCCGGCAGGAAGCCAACCCGATATATCCAGGAGTCGGTTTAGTGACAACCCAGACCACAGGTTCAAGCGCTTACTCAGAAGGTGACTCGAAGAGAACCTGGGGTCATGACCCGGTAGGAGTTAACTCGGCATAGCCAGAACCCGGTTTGACTGGACCCGGCGCAGGCTAGATTTGAAGCTTCCTGAAGATTCCAGAGCCGCATCAAGGAAGCCAGATTCGAGGTGAGTTAATGCTTGCAAAGCCCAAAACGGAAGTCGGTGCCACCAGAAGGAGTTCGGGATCAACCCGGAAGGATAAAGGTGACTTTCCAAAAGAAGTCGGATACAACGCTTGTAGTCCGAATCCAACACGACGCCGGCTGTAACACCCCAAAAATTGGTCATTTTAGTGGTGTTTTCCCACACCTGCAAAACTTTTTCTACTTTCAAAATATAAATTCTCTAAACCAGATGGCCTTTGACTCGACTTTGGTCTCACCCTCTTGGAAATTTCCCAGCAATCCCCGATCCCTGTAAACATCCACCTTATTTACATGCCATTGTTTGCCGGTTGAACGTTGGTTCCATTTGAAGATTTCCAAAACCTCTCTCGGCTATCCCACCAAAAGCCACCACCACGATTGTACCCGGAAAATAAATTCCACCGAGCTACCATATGGTTCCTCATACATCTAGATCACTTCCGTGGAAGAGCATTTCATAGCCCCCATGCAATATTCCCAAGTTAAACCATAATCTCTTTTATGCCATTTTCAATTCCGAAATTAGCTGGACACCTTCCACTCATCCAAAAATTCTGAAATTTTGGTGAGGTGCATGATTTGACCTCCTGAGCAATTCACTCCATTGGCCCAACCTCATTTGAGCGATATTTGAGGTACTTCCTTTGTAATGCCCTTTTTGTGCCTAATAGTGATTTCCAAAGCAACCCCTAGCTACAAACCTCATTTGGCATTGCCACTTTGCCAAGTTGACCAGATCCCCTACACAACCCCACCTCCCCAATATCAGATCAAGATTATTCGAGGAAGTGCTTTTGGCATACCCATGCCATTAGGACATTTTTGGACACTAATTTATTTGACCAACTTCCCTGTGTCCAATTGATCCCAAACTTCACAGACATGCTACATACACCCATCCTAACCTACTGTGAATTTTGGGGATTTTTCTGGGATGTGCAAGGCCCCTGTCATTTCATCGAACACCTGGCGCACCCTTAGTTTTCAGAAAATCTTGTATTGCGAAGTGTGGAGTTTCTGAGTGTGGCCAGTTTGGTTGTCTTGGTCTTGTCCTTTTAAACCCAGTGGTGCAAACCTTTTTCAGTTTGGGGCTCTGAGTTGTCGGGAACGCATCGATGCCGCTCGTGGCGCACTCTGGACGCCAGAGCGCGCATGTTGGCGTCCTGTGCTTTCCTGTTCCCCCGGTTCCCCTGCTGTTCCCGTGTCCCAACTCAACCGAGACGCGACCCAGCCCTCCCCTGCTCCTCTGGCTCGAACCAGCATCGACCCTATCCCCTCCATTAACCCTTGGAGCAAGGTTGGTGCACCGGTGGCCGTCCACCAATGGCCACACCGGCCACCACCTAATCCTCCTCTCCCTCTATATAGAGCCCCTCCCAGCAGCCCCCGAGCGAACCCTAGCCAGTCCACTCCATTCCCTCTCCCCTGCCCTCCTCATTCGGTGCAAGAACGCGAGAGGGAGAGCCTCACAAAAATCTCCACCAAACCTTCGGCCGTGGCCACCGAGGCCATGTCGAGCACGAGCTCGAGCCGTCCACCCGAGCCAGCCCGCCTGCACACCTCCCCTGTATGCGCACCTCACCCCCCCTCTCCGCCGTCGGTGAAACCCCGCCAATCACCTCGCCGCCGTGCTCACCCACGCGCCCCCAGCCGCCATGGGGCACGGCGACCCCAGCGCTGTCTGCATCCCGCCATGGCCGAGACAGGCTCGAGCCCGGCATCGATGCCTCGTCCCGAGGCTGTTCCTCCGCGCCGTCCGCGGCGACCACGCCGCTGACCCCTGCCACCGCCGTGCAGTCTCCACCGTCGTCGTTTTCCCCTCCGTAGCCGAAGATTGCGTCCGCGCCGCCGTCCCCTTCCCCGCCGACGGCGTCGCCTCTCCCGCGACGCGGACGTCCACTGCCGTTCTCAGCTGGCCCACCGAGCCCCAGCCACCGCCGGCCGGCCTCTAGCTTCCCGAGCTGCCCGTACCTCGCGAGTGGCCGAGCACGTCGGGCTCGCGGGCGAAGCACAGAAGGCTTCCCCGACGCCGAAGCCGCCCTCCCCGGCCGCGGCTGTCCGCGGTGTCTCCGTCATCGCTGATGTCCCCGTCGGCCGTCCGGTCGCCGGCGCAAATCGCTCCCGAGCCGCTGCGTCGCTGGGCTGACGCGGGGGAGGAGAGAAGAGGAGAGAAGAGGAGAGGAGAGGAGAGGAGAGGAGGAGGAGAGACCGACATGTGGGTCCCGGCCCCACCTGTCGGGTTAAGTGGAAGCGTATCCGGCGCGTTACGCTTTCACAGCACTGAAGACGTATTTTCGGCGATCTGCGCAACCAGCCCGGCCCGATTCTGGAGGCGGCCCGTTCTGTTTTTTTTTCCAGAGCAGGCAGCAGGTAGCTAAACTTCGCCGAGCCGTAACTTTTGATCCGTAGCTCCGTTTGAGGTGATTCAAATTTGTAAATTCCTAGTTTTAAGAGCTCTATCCAGCGGTATAGGTTTTACATTTTTGTGAAATGTTTGTATGCTCAGCACCCGTGTATGCATGTTTAGGTTTTCCGCGGTACCGGCGAATCGAAACCCTATCCCGCGACGTGCCCGTGGCCTCCAAGACAAAAGGCGTCGATCGTCGAAGGCAAGCTAACCCCTTGCTATGAGCCGTCCTGCAATATCGTTTACTATTTGGTTATTGACTTGTCCAGTATTATATGCTTGTCGGTTTATTTATGCATAACTATTTGTTGTTCTCATTTAATCTGAGACTGATGATATTACTCCTGCCATGTTTTATTCATCATCCGTGTATGCATTATATTGATGTATGAATTATCTGTGCGCCTCGCACTTGCGTGGCTTTGGCAACTAAATAACAAAAACATGCGTTGATTGTTTGCTTCTTCTTCAACGCCGAGGCTAGGTGCGGACAAATGTCGGCCCGTGATCCTCGGAGTTGGGGGCATTTGCCAAAAGAGTTATTTGCTTCTTGTCCCTCCGTCAAATATGGTTGGCATAGACCACCCGGACTGTGACGCTTGGGAGCTGACTTTTCATTGGTTCTTTTTGCCAAGATTGCTGACACCACGTCGAGATAACCCTCGAGTGGAATGGATGCTTTCTTTCTTATGAATGCTTTTCGGTTCATTGTTTGGAGGCTACATGCCTCACCAACTTTGTAATTAATCTATGGTGACACCGGCTGGAGGAACCGCCACAGTCATCTGTTTGAAAAACTATGTTATAATCTATAGTCGATCTGTGATGACGCTTGTTGGCGGACTCGCCACGGTAGTCACCCGGTCGACGCTAACCAACTAGTTGATCTGTGATGACGCTTGTTGGCGGACTCGCCACGATAGTCACCCGGTTGACGCTAACCACTGGTTTTATTTTTCTTACTTGACCCGTGGCTGCTACTGGACGGAGACATCTCCGCCCTCGCCCGGTTGACTGCATTGTTTTATTCTTTTCTCAACCTGAGGCTGGCACCGGCTGGAGGCATCTCCACCACAGTCGCCCGGTTGATGCAAACTATCTATTGCTTGAAATATTGTGTTGCTATGTTTTGTTGTTTGATGATAGATTATTATGTTATTGTGGTTATAGTGTTGGACTAATCTTTTGTTGCTTGGACATGTGAATGCTGAAACTTGATTTAATGAAACACCCCTCCAAACAACGATAAGGTCTATTCATAGTGCCACTAATCTGAACCCTTGAATGCGATACCACCGTTGTCCCATGGAAACCGTGACCTAGTAGGTTGTTGAGCCCCTTTTGTGCCATCCGTTGGGCGCAGTCGTTCGGTTGTGCTGTCCGAGGGGAGGGGTCGACAGGCACGGGTTCGACTGCGATAAGGAGTCCGGAGCTAGGCATACCCGGTAGCGCCGGGGGATGTGCCGGATTTACTTGCCCGTTGTACCATGCGTATAGGATGGGGCAGGAGGGTGTCTTAGCAAGTGGACCGTCGCGAGAATGTATTTTGCTTAGTTCGACTTTCGGTGTGGTAAACCTGAGGTGTCGGCTGAGTGGGGTGCATTCTGATAGGTGGTAAAGCAAACTCTCGAGAGCACCAACCTAGCCAGCTAGCCCTGTTCCTGGGATATGGAACAACAGTTCAGTGTCAGTCACACTGTGTGTCTTTGTCGTGTCCGGAGGTTAAACCTAAGATCTGTTTGAAAGGATTATGAACGACCTGATCACACTTAATAAACAATAAGATGATGCAGGGAATGTTACTTGAGAGGTTAAGTGTGATAAGGCCAGTGGGCCTAGCAGTGGTGACAGATGAGATTAGCCTCGTGAGGCTAGAGGCTCGTGGGCCTAGCTGTGATGATACGATTTGTTGTGTTACTTATTACCAACTGGTACACTCGTCTACTCGTCACAGGTAAGCTCGTTGTATGATTGCCGGTGCACGATCCAACCCCACCTGGCTTGGACTCTACACTGGTAATACCCTATTGTTTGCTTATGCCATGTTTTGCTTGTGATGCCATGCTACTTTTATGCCATGTACCTAGACTAGACTCTTGCCATGTGTAGAATTTTATTTCAAATGTATATCTTGCTGCATGATTGTTGGATTGTTTGTAGTGAGGGGAAATACTTGCTGAGTGCATAATAATGTACTCACGGGCCTTGTGATTGTGGCCAGACTTGAGGGGATCCATCTACTACCATAGCAAGGAGATGGAGCAAGAGCGTGCTAGGATCAGTAGCCCAGCCAGATGCCTGTGGAATGGAGCCGCACCAAGCCGTTGCCGTACCTATGTCTTCCGCTGCCAGTTAAACTCTGTCCCGTGCCATGCTTGGCCATGATTATTTTCATGCCTTGATGGCCATGTAACCATTTGTAGCCCTTTGGGGCCTGATTGTGTAATGATATTTTCGCTATGTTGCATTGTCGTAACGTGCGTCCAGATATCCTGGGTTGGCGCACGGGGCGACCACCTCTCTGGCGATGTGTGTCAGAAGGGGGTGCCACACCGGCCAGGGATCTTACCTAGTTAGAAGTAGAAATCGACCTGTACTATGAGTTGTAATCCTTGTAGAATTACAATGCTTGTACGGGAAAGTCCAGCCGCCTCGCTATATATATGTAGGAGGTGACGGCCGATTGAAGCTAAGCAAACAATCGACAATCAATACAAATCCTACTTTTTACCCTCAAACCCTTGTTCCTGCTTCCGTTATTCGGTGACTTCGCACGAGTTCATCGAATATCGACAACCGAGTTGAGAACGGTAAAATCCGGCTTAACTCAGCCAATCGTTGCCGGCTTCCTCCGATGGGGTCCCTCCCGAGGGGCTGGGGCGTCTGGTTCTAAAAGCGTCGGCTTGTTGTCTTGCGTATCACGCTACAAGTTGGCCTCCTACGGGGCGAGTTGCGGAGTACCTCCCTCGGCTCCGTGGGTACACGAGGACGTGTTCGTGTGACGTGTTTTTATCGCAACAATGTGTAAGAAGAAGGGAAAGTTCTGCCGGATTGACAGAAACCTAAGAACTCGAGCCTGAATCTTACATGTATGGGATAAAGAGGACCTTAAACTTAATGCTATGGTTGGGGAAAACTTAATGAATTGTTAGTATTTGCGGAAGCTTGCTAACGTTCCAATCATATAGTACATGTAATCACAAGTAGTTGAGAACGTGTATGCTTTGCCTCTCCCACATAGAAAACTGCATCGAAGACGGTGAACCGAGTAAATTCACTAATTAATTATGGACAATTCCGCCACGCCTTCCACCACTTTTCCACACTCATGATAGTGTTACTTTATGTTACCTTATTTCTGCAGCAACTAACTTTACTTTCGTACTCTTTATTATATTGGAAAACTATCGTTTCACACCCGTATTGTTCCTCTAGTTTTATTTCCTAGAAAGAGTAAACGTCTAGTGTGCATAGAGTTGTGTCAATGGTTGATAGAACCTGAGAGAATACTTATCCTACCTTTAGCTCCTCGTTGGGTTCGACACGAAAAGGCTATACACGAGCCCTACACTTGTGGGTTATCACCCATCGCCTCGACGATGGTGCTACCACTATGGTATGTGGGTCTTCCATACTATTTCCTTTCATGTATTTGGTTTAGACCTAGACTAATCTGGGTGTTCAGACGAGTGCCATAGTCTCACCATCCTCTCCATTCATGCATCCAAGGTAGTACTACATATACCATATGGTGATCTTTATGTTCATGATTGAGACGGAGGTCATGAAGCGTGTACTCAAGGGGGGAGCAGTGTGAATGCACCACAACACTACAGGTGGGTGATGAGTTATTTTGTATCCATGTTTATATGATTGTTGTTGATGGAGACGAGATCTGAGGTGTAAACATCGATTGCGGTTTATGTGAAGGGCATGTACAACATGATTCCGGAGGGCTGGGCGATCGATATAAGGGTTGGATGGGAGGGAAATGAGAAGAAACTATCCAAAGTAGGTAAAGTAAAAAAATCATTGAATTTATAATGTATAATATTGGTGCGAATAATTTAAGTTCAGACCATGTAACATGGGCATGTGAATATGCGATTCACGTTCTAAAGGAAAATTTCACTTTAACCCATGTGGCGGATGAATATGTTCAATTTCGAGCCTAGACTTTTATCTTTCCCCATTTGATCTCACTTATTAATTACCCACGGTACTACTAATGTTGTCAAGGGCCATATGTACCCACCCCACATAACACGTTGGAAATTTCTAACTTATGTTCCTGATAACCTCATCGTAGATGCATGTCGCGTAGATGATGGCAATACCACTATGGTATGTGGGTCTTCCATACTCTTTCTCTCCATGTATTTGGTTTATATTTTTATGGCGATCTTGATGTTCATGATAGAGATGGAGGTCATGATTCGTGTACCCAAGGGGAGGGCGACATGTAGGGACAAGATAACACTACAAGTGAGTGATGAGTTTTTTATCCATATTAACTTTATTGGTGTGAACGACGATTGTGGTTTATGTGAAGGGCAAGTACAAATGGATTTTGGAGGCCTGTGCAATTGAGGTAAGGGTTGGATGGGAGGGAAATGAAGAAGAAAATATTCATTGTATGTAAAATGAAATCTCCATTTAATAGATCATGTATAATATTGGTTCAGTAATTTAAGTTTGGACCATGTAACATGAAATATGTGAATATGTGATTCGCATTTTAAAGGAAATTTTCACTTTGACCCATGTAGTGGACGGGTATGTAAAAATTTGAACAAATGAAGCCTTTTGTCTTTCCACATTTGACCTCACTTACTCCTTAATTACCCATAGTACTAATAATGTTATCAAGGACCATATGTACCCACCTCACATGTCACCTTGGAAATTGGTAAAAGCCCACTATTTTATGAAGCATGTTTAATCACGTGTCATAAGAGTAACTCAGACTCTCTAAATTTTGGGACTATGAAAGTGATTTACAGTACACTAAAAAATTATTGTCTCTTCAGGGTGTATGCAAAGTTAGACTCTTAACTTTCTTTTTATGCATACAAGCTCCATTTGATGGACGAAATTTATAGCCGAGATAGAGAGAGGTGGAGCGACCGGGAGATAAGGATGGGGTGGAAGATAGAGAGGGAGGTGTGAGGAGGATATAGAGGAAGGGAGAGAGAGTAAGATTCGAGATTCATCGACCATGATGGCTGAGGGAGATGATCAAAGCGATAAGTAGATGACGGTGGTGGAAGCCACCCTACAAGATCTCGACATTCATGATTATGTTATTGACATCATAGAGGCCCGTCGCTTCGACGATGGTGATACCACTATGGGATGTGGGTCTTCTTTAATATTTCCTTCCATGTATTTGGTTTAGATCTAGATTGATCTGGGTGTTCAGATGAGTGCTATAATCTCACCATCCTGTCCATTCATGGATGCATGGTAGTGCTACACATACCATACGATGCTCTTGATGTTCATGATGGAGACAAAGGTCATGAAGCATGTACTCAAGGGGAGAGCGACGTGTAGGGACAAGACAATGTTACAGATGGTTGATGAGTTATTTCTTTATCCATATTTATATGATTGTGGTTGATGGAGACGAGATATGAGGTGTAAACATCAATTGTGGTCTATGTGTAGGGAAATTACAACATGATGCCGGAGGGCTGGGCGATCGATATATATATATATATATAAGGGATGGATGGGAGGGAAATGAGAAGAAACTATTCAAGGTAGGTAAAATAAAATTTTCACTGAATATATAATTTATAATATTGTTGTGAATAATTTAACTTTCAGTCATGTAACATTTTTTTTGACACCCATTACCATAGGGGAAGCCCCTATGGTTGATTTTCCATTAATATAAATAAGTAGTCACCTCTGTGGTGACCACTTAGAGTACAGATGTTACAAATTCAATGGGGGTCAAAAATGAACCACGAATACATGGTTAAGTAAAGGAAGATCTAATCCAATCTATCAAGAGGGCAACTAAATTCGCCTTAACCCTATGTTGATGCAGTAGCATATCGCTCTGGAACTTCACCTTCCACACCCGAAATGATGATGGAACTTGATTGAAGATGAGGTCATTTCTAATTTTCCAGACATTCCAACTCACACATGCCATAACCTCCATGAAACAGGGGCCTGTAAAGTTTTGTGCAGCCAGGATAATTCTTTGTTTGATCGGATGCTGATTATTCCATATAATACCAACTTTGTTCCAACAGCTAGAGGCAAATGGACATTCAAAAAACAGATGATCTCGTGTCTCCAATGACTGACCCTGGCAGAGCACACAATGGGGGCCATCCTCAAGATGCCAATGTTTCCTAAGCATAAGATCTTTAGTATTCAACCGATCCTGGACAAGCAGCCATAGGAAGATCCGAAGCTTCGGTAAACATTTGGATTTCCAAATAAGGTCGATAGCTTTGTCTACAGGGGCTCGGGCAAAAATGAACCGATAAAAGTTTGCAGACGTGTAGTTAGAATTTCCCCAAGCGAATATCCTCATATCCCCCTCATTGGGGTCTTGCGAAATGGAGTCCAAATGTGGTCTGATTCTATCATGTTCCTCAAATGCTTGGACTGATAGGGGGAGGGCAAAATGAGTGCTCAGCTCATTTGACCTTGCCATGGCCGCAACCGATATATCCTCATTAAGGGCATAAGAGTACAGATGAGGCAGAGAGTCACATAATAGCTCACCTTGATGCCAGAAGTCTTTCCAGAAGAGGGTCAATGCCCCATTTCCCACAGATGAGGTTGATATACTTCTGTAAGTATCTATCAAGCTAAAGATATCCTTCCAGCAAAAAGATCCTCTGGGAGACTGAGACTGAGGGGGAGCGTCGTTATATAGGGACCATACCAATTTCACCCATGGAATGTCCGCTTTGCAGAAGAACTTATGAAGATTCTTCAGGAGTAGTGCAATGTTTTGAATTTCCAAGTTGATAATACCCAGTCCTCCATGTTTCTTGGGTCGGCACACCATAGACCAGGCAGCAAGAGAGTGAGAAGAGCTTCTACCATCCTCCTTTGCCCATAGGGCTAGCCGTCGGCCCCTATCAAAAACCTTGATGACAGACTTGTGAATCTTCAGAGATGAAAGGAAGTGCATCAGAAGGGATGTCAAGACAGAATTAATAAAAGTGACCCTGCCCCCCGTGGTCCAGGAAACGAGCACTAGCATTCAACCTCCTCTCTAACTGATCCACAATCGGAGATAGGTCAGCCACTGAAGGGCGAGTAGTACCAAGGGGAAGCCCCAAATACGGAAAAGGCATCGTAGCTGTCACACAACCAAAAGTATCCGCTAAAAAATCGAGTCTGTCCGAGGAAATATTGATGGGCATCATACATGTTTTGTTGTAATTGACTTTTAGGCCGGTAGCTCGTGCAAATACATGCAGGACCTGCTTGAGAGCCAGAAGCTGAGCAGGACATGCTTGGACTATAAGGAGGGTATCATCAGCGTATTGCACAATGGGGAAGTCACTATCAGGAATGGGTAGAGGAGCTATGAGAGTGCCAAGCTGGGCAAGCTTATTAACCATAGTTTGAAGAAGATCAGCTCCTTCTACAAACAAGATGGGGGATAAAGGATCTCCTTGCCTCACACCACATTTACAAGGGAATTTCCTACCAGGAACACCATTCAAAAGAACCGAGGAGAAGCCCGTGGAGAATATTGATTCGATCCACATTATCCATCTATCGTCATAACCTTTGCATCTCAGAATTTGGAGAAGGGCTTGGTGCCCTATAGTGTCGAATGCTTTAGCAAAATCTAACTTGAGAACAATAGATTCTCTCCCCGAGGCAGATACCTGGTGAATATATTCATAGGCCCATGCTACACAGTCTTGAATATTCCTATTCTTCAAGAAACCATATTGATTGGCATGAACCAGTCCCAGAATTTTCTTTTGCAATCTATTAGCCAAAAGCTTGGTGATCAACTTGAAACAAGTGTTAAGAAGAGATATCGGTCTGTAATCATTTGGGCTCTCAGGTGCATTGTTCTTTGGGATTACGGTAATGAAAGCATCATTGATAGACTGCAGTTTAAAGTACCTTCCCAAAACTGATGCATCAGTCATGTAACATGGGCATGTGAATATGTGATTCACGTTCTAAAGGAAGAATATGTTCAAATTCGAGCCTGGACTTTTTTCTTTCCCGTTTGATCTCACTTATTAATTACCCATGGTATTAGTGATGTTGTCAAGGGGCCATATGTACCCACCCCATATGACACCATAGAAATTTCTAACTTAAAATCCTAATATCTTATTAAGTATGGTCAAACACGTATCATAAGAACACCTCAGACTCCAAGTTTTGAGACTCTAAAAGTGCTTTATAGTGCAATGTGAGAAAAATATGTTCTCTGTAGGGTGTGTGCAAAGTCAGACTATTTAAACTCAAGAATCTAAACTTTCTTTTTTTGTATACAAGCACCATTTGATGACCAAAATTTATAGAAAATACAAAAAATACATAGATAATTGAAGTTGCACATATCGTCATCCTCCCACCGAGAGTCTGACTTTGTGACTGAGAGGGAGAAAGAGAAGGAGTGGTCAGGACGGAGAGTGGCCAAGAGAGTGCACACAAAATAGGGGGAGTTAGAGGAAGGAAC
>QRDG01000283.1:384432-470983 GCA_012064385.1 Puccinellia tenuiflora | reverse complement strand
GAAACAGAAGTTCACTCAAAAAGTATTATAACGTAACCAAAAGTTTACTTAATATATGTTGAGAAGTTCACTTCGTCACTGCTATCAAGTTCACATCATGCACTGCCCGAAGTTCATTTTTCCAATATTTCGATGAGTTCATTTTAAAAATGAAGTTCATTTTTTTTATCGCGGAAGATTAGAAAAGGGAGTCCAATTCGTCCATACCACGAGGTTCATATTTTTCGAACAACAAAAAATAAAAATGTGATCCTCGCGAGTAAAAAAAAGTTCATGCTTTTTTTTCTGAAAAGGAGGTTCACTTTCATAATATGGGTTGTAGAAAAGTTCAGTTTCGAAAATATAGGAAGTTCCGTTATGAATTCTGGGGAGTTCGTCAACTTTCTGAGTAAAAGTTCACAAGTGGTTCGAAAATAGGAAGTTCACTTGTGTACGGTGAGAAGTTCGAGAAAAAAAGTATGGTCTACAGAAAAGCTCAATTGTACAAAAAAATAGGAAGTTTACTTACGCATCGTGAGAAGTTTAGAAAAAAGAGTCCGTCAAATAAAGTTCAATTGCGAAAAAATAGGAAGTTCACATATGTATCGCGAGAGGTTCAGAAAAAATATGGTCCATCGAGAGGTTCACTTGTGCAAAATATAGAAAGTTCACTTACGTTCATGCGGAAGTTAATCATACGAGGAAAATTAATAAACTTCACTTTCGAAAAATAGGAATTTCACGTGCGTATCGTGAGAGATTTAGAAATAATATGATCCAACAGGAGGTTCACTTGTGGAAAAAAATAAGCAGTTCACTTACGTATTTCGGGTGGTTCATCAGCTTTATTAGTAAGTTCGGAAGTGGTTCGAAAATAGCAAGTTCAGAAAAAAAGATGGTCCAGCGAGATATTAACTTGTGAAAAAAATAGAAAGTTCAATTACGTTCGTGGCAAAGTTCGCTTTCGCTCGTGGAAAAAATAAGAAGTTCACCTCTTCTTATTCGGATGTTCATATACAAATAGAGAGAAGTTCACGGCTGTATTAAAGGCGGTTCATATCTCTGTTTTCCTAGGACGGAAGTCGTACTAGTTAAAATCACCACTACACGCTATATTTGTCCAAATCGACTACACAACATGCAATTGGGGAGGATATGATTATAATTTGACTCTTCCATACCGCCACACCCTACCCGGGTAGTAGAACCGTGTCAATTTTAAATCGATTGACATGCCATCTTGTTTGTCAGTTTTTGTATTTTTAAAATTAATCAAAAACCGTACTGAATTTCGAAAAAAATTCTTTACGGAAAAGTTGCCCCTAGTAAATATCTTTCCAACGCCGTATCATTTGTTACGTTCCGATAAGCGGTTTGAAAGTAATTGACAAAACACTGCCCGTTGGATTTAAAACAGAATTACTTATTTTTAAAACTGCTCTTAAACTGTAATGAATTTCGAAAATTAGCTAGAGATAGAGAAGTTGCGCATTTTCCATAGCTTTCCAACGGTGTATCACTTGCATCAATCCGCAAAAATATTCTATAGTTTATTTGAAATTATTTTCAAACCGTGCATAATTTCGAAACCTGACAGAATAGTAAAAGTTGCGCAATTTCCCTACCTATCCAACGGCATATTATTTGCATCCATCCGACAATCGGTTTGAAAATGGCGCCCCAAATATTGTACGGAAACGGACAATATCGTGAAATCCGTGTTTAGTATATTCGAAATTGTTCCAAAACCGTACAGAATTTGGAAACCGTCAGAAGAGTAAAAGTTGTGCATTTACAATACGAATCCAGTGGCATATTGCATGCGTCATTCCAATAAACGGTTTGAAAATGGCAGTCGAAATACTGTCCGCAAAAACAGAGATCTGGGTGTTCCGCCGAGAGGTTCACGGTTTACTGTTTAGAAAGTTCAGAAAGTTGTACAGAATAGTTATTCTGCAAGGGAGTGCAGAATAGCTGGTAAGAGAGAGAGAGAGAGAGAGAGAGAGAGAGAGAGAGAGAGAACATCTCAATATACAATTTAGAGCAAATACAATAGATCCTACTAGCCTAAGAAAGTAGTATCTCAATATACAATTTAGAGCAAGTACCATAGATCCTACTCAACAGGCTGTAAGGTAATCCATGTCAGCAAAATCCTAGGTGGAGTAGAGAGAGAAGAGCGGACTCTTCACTTGCAGCCTAAGTATAGCACAAGAAACGAAAACATAGAGCCTACCATGCAGGGGAAATGCAAAGGTGAACATGGGGGCATTTGCACCCGGTTTGGAAATATATTTTCACAATGTTCAAAAATTCTGAAAAAAAATATGCACGCATATATATTGTAGTTTCTATGTGTGCGCCGGAAGTTTCACGGAGAAGTGAAGAGCGGACTCTTCACTTGCAGCCTAAGTATAGCACAAGAAACGAAAACATAGAGCCTACCATGCAGGGGAAATGCAAAGGTGAACATGGGGGCATTTGCACCCGGTTTGGAAATATATTTTCGCAATGTTCAAAAATTCTGAAAAAAAATATGCACGCATATATATTGTAGTTTCTATGTGTGCGCCGGAAGTTTCACGGAGAAAGAATTTTTTAGTTGACTTGTGTGAAAAAGACAAAAAATTGTCATATTTATGTCCTATGTATGTCACAAAAATTTCTCTTTTTTATGGAGGAAAACTAAAAAGTAAACTTTTCACGAAACTTTGTGTCGTGCACATGTTTATGCGAGACGTATGCATGTATTTTTTTCCAGATTTTTTAAACATTTTTTTAAAAATGTTTTAAATGCTTTTTCCAAAAGTGGGTGCAAATGCCCCCATGTTCTCTTTATTCACTCTGCATTCGTTGGGACTCTTTAGCTTACTAGATTAGATCGAGCAGGGGAATGCAAAGGTGAACATGGGGGCATTTGCACCCAGTTTGGAGTTCTAGGGATAGTGCGGTCTCTCTCATTCCTTCAGTCTTGCGTGCAAGCAAAATAAATAGCATGCACATACACGCATTAAATAATTAAATATTGCATAGAGCTAACGTAATAGTGATCTTATTATACAAATGGTTATTCATGATTGTTGTAGACGACATAACATGATATATAGGTGGCAACCAACTATAGTTATTATCCTTACTCTTAGATGACTCTAATAGAAGTGTCATACTCCTTCCGTTCATAGATAAGTGCAATTTAGTTTCATCTGTAAGTCAAATTTCCATAAGATTGACCAACTTTATAGAAAAATAGCAATATGTACAACACCAAATTATTATACAGATGTATCTTGGAATGTAGTTCCATAAAATACTTATCTAATATTGTATATACGGCTATATTTTTTTATAAACTCGGTCAAACTTTAAATTTTTATTTAAGACAAAATCTATTCGTGCACTTATTTGTTGACGGGATGCATACACACATGAGATGTTATATCTAGGCAATAATGCATATGCTATGTCTTAAATACAATTTGTTGGGACAGCCAGACTATGTTCCCATGTGGTCAAGTCTACATCATTTACCATTAATGCAGATTGATCTTAGTCTAGCCACAGTGACGGTATCTTAGCCGGTATCATGCATACCAGTCTCACAAAAACACTAATGTGGCAGCTATGTAAGAAAGAGAGAGAAGATTATCATAGCAAGTAGAACTAGAAAATCTAATAATAAATATATAGTTTACACATATTGACATTGAGATAGTACAGAATAATAAATACAATGACTACGACTCTATCATATGATACTTTGCATTGTGGAGATAGCATCACTTTTTTTTGTAGGTTAAAATATAAATTATTTTAATTTATTTATTTTGCACTTTTGTGGGATACAACATAACCTATATCCGTAAAAAAATTCAATATTTTTTAAAACTTATAAATATTTTTATTTTTCTTAAACTAGCACGGTGGCCCTCACAAATGCGAGGGCAACATCTTTAGTTGGTTGAAAGTGTTCAAGAAATAAAAATATGGTTTCATTAACATCACAATATTTACCGCATGTGACGGCAAACAAAATTGTTTTACGACTATTGCAAATGCATTGGAAAACAAAATATCACGTATGCTGATACGTCTCAAACGTATTTATAATTTTTGAGTGATCCATGCTTGTTTTATGTCATTGTCACATGTTTTTGCCATCTTGTTATATCATTTTAAGGAATTTTATTGGACTAACCTATTGAAAAGATGCCCAGTGCCAGTTCCCTGTTTTTGTGCTGATTTTGTTGCAGAAAGTTACTTCTGGAAATATTCTCGGAATTGGACGAAAATTTACGGAGATTTTTTATTGAGGAAATAAGGGCCGAAGCCAGAAGGGCGACCCCGGGAGGGACCCACAGGCCAAGGGCGGGGTCCCACCCGCGGGCTAGGGGGAGGCCGCGGCCACAGGTCGTCCCTGCCGTGTGGGGCAACCCTCGGCCGCCTCCGATGCCTATAAAATCACATCCGACGCAAAAACCCCAACCCCCAAAGGATTTTCCCAAATACGCAAAAGAGCTCCGCCGCCATCGCCGACAAGTTTTGGGGGTTCAGAAGGTCCTGTTCTGGCACCCTGCCGGGACGGGGATCGACCGCCGGGGCCATCTCCATCAACACCGCTACTTCCCGCGATGAGGAGGGAATAGTCCCTCACCGGGGCTGAGGCTTATACAAATAGCTATGTGGTTATCTCTCTCTCCCATGATGTGATCTTCGTTGTGATCATGAGCTTTGTTAGTGTAGTCGAATACATGATGTTTCCCTATGTGTAATGGATATGATGTTGCTCAAGTGGTGTTATTTAGTATAATTTCCGGAGTCACCGTTGTGATCACGGTATCTCGGTGACAGTGTGGGTGTCGTGTGTGACTCTATGGATAATAGATTGGAAGGATCTTCATCATGAGTTTGTTCTTTATTATTGTTGGATTGAATAGATCATGAGGTTTCTTGATGCTTGTGTTATTAAAGAAAGAGACTATTCAATAAATATGTTGTGGTGTTTGTTATTACTATCTTTGGATGTGGATAGTGACAGCATGAAGTGTCCATAGATGTGGAATACGAACTTTAAGGTGTGCTTTTCGTAGCCCTACGCAATTCTCATCCTATTTGATCCACGAAAGAATGATCTCCGAGTAACGTCTACCATGCATGTGTTTTTGTGGAACTATTATGTGTTTAATTATGTTATGATGTTTAGAGTAGTCACTAGTGAAAGTATGAAGCCTAGGCCTTGTTTCCAAGCATTGATACACCGTTTTTAGTCACTTTTGTCACTTGTTTACTTGCTGCCATTTTTATTACAGAATTACAAAATCACCTTTTACCATCCATATCACTTACATTTTACCATCTCTTCACCGAACTAGTGCACCTATACAACTGACAATTGTATTAGGTGTGTTGGGGACACAAGAGACTTCTTGTGTCTTAATTGCAGGGTTGCTTGAGAGGGATATCTTTGACCTCTACCTCCCGTGGATTCGATAAACCTTGGGTTACTCACTTAAGGGAAATTTGCCGCTGTCCTACAAACCTCTGCGCTTGGATGCCCAACAAGTCTATAAGAATAGAAGCGTGTAGTAGACATCATATGCATGTAACATCTTTACCAATCTGAAATTTGTGGGTAAATAATGATTATCATGCCATATGTTGAAACACCATTGTAAGTGCTATTGGATCTGTAAACCAAACTATAGTTCTTAAATGCTGTTAGATCAATACGCGAAGTTATTTATCTTCAAGAAAATAATAATTGAATTACGATAAAACAATCTACCCTCCTTAATAGGCAGGTCACATAAATAGTGATAATTATCTTGTTCTGATGTTACTTCCTCGCATTTACTCACTCCATGTCACAATGTGCAACATTTTAGAAACATGAACGTGGTGAAAGTTTGGCCCCTCTCTTATGAATATATTGTTAAAGATAATTTTCCTCTAGGCATATTTGTTAACATGTTTATACATCCATAGCCAAATCTATAAGAGTACGACCCTAAGTTTCAAAACACTTAACTTATCCTGATCTTCATTCAATGGTTTTACACTCCGTCACATGTATTTAGTGTCTGCAAAATGACTATGTTGCTTGGATAGCATAGCTCAAGACTCTTAATAAGTCCTCAATTTTATTGTGCAATTGGGATGATGTGTCTCTTATGTTGATTTTGTTACTATGGGAGAAAGATACATACAATAGTCCAAATATGTCTACCGTACAAACCAAGCAATATCTGCCAAAACAATTCATAAAAATTAACTTGTCTACCATACAAACCAAGCAATACCTACCAAACCAATTCATATGGATACTAAATATGGAACATATCAAGCGGGAATCTGTGGTGACTTAGCCTTCTCTGTATTATTATGCCAAAATATTTTATAATGTGAGGGACGTTCCTCTTGATAATGTGTCGACTAACATTGTATCTTCATCAATTTTGGATGGTTTACATTCTATGTCTCATAAAGTCAGAATATTTCTTCAGTGGGAGGGACAGTCTAAACGTCACAAAAATATATGTTGACTTAGCCGTCTATATATCATTAAACTGGTAAATTTTTTTAGTGTGAGGGACGTTCTTGTTGGAACATATCAAGCGGGAATCTGTGGTGACTTAGACTTCTCTGTATTATTAAGCCAAAATATTTTATAATGTGAAGGACGTTCCTCTTGATAATGTGTCAACTAACATTGTATCTTCATCAATTTTGGATGGTTGACATTCTATGTCTCATTAAGTCAGAATATTTCTTTAGGGAGGGACATTCTAAACCTCACAAAAATATATGTTGAGTTAGCCGTCTATATATCATTAAGCTGGTGACTTTTTTTTAGTGTGAGGGACGTTCCGGTCGATAATGCCACTAATACCTTGACTTCATTAATCTTAAAATTCTATGACTCTGAAATTTAATTTGAACTTCCGCAGGGTCTTTTGTGAGAGTGTGGGTTGACTGATGGTAGTCGATAAATTTCTCATTTATGTGTACTCAATCATAGAAACAACTAACATTGTGCGACTAATGTTGTGTCTTCATTAATTTTAAAATTCCATGACTCCGAACTTCCGCATGCATTATGTGAGTGTCTTGGTCATGTGGCAGTCGAATATATTTTCCATTTAGGTCTACTCAATCATAGAAACCACGTACTTCTTCCATTCACAGTTACCTTGTATTTTGGGTTTAGTCAAAATCAAACTTTGTAAATTTTGAAAAAATATATATACAAAAATCAACATCTATAATATAAAATCATTATTATTAGAAACTAGCATGGTGGCCCTCGCAAATGCGAGGGCAACATTTGAAAATATGTTTAAAAATATATTAATGATTCAATACATACTTATATTATGTGATTAGTATTAATAAAGTCATAAATAAGAAATATCACACGCGTTGAAAATATTTTAACTCTCTTTATTTTGTTGGTGAATGATTACTTCAAGATTAAAAATTACTTCAATGGTATAATAAACTTTTTGTAGGTGGCAATATTAGGCCAAATCATATACCTAAATTTACATGGCAAGCTAGCACATACTTCCTCCTTCCCATATTATAGTATGTTATTACAACCAATATACTCATAATATAAGATGTATTACAACATTATGGGACGTATGGGTTCTTTTTATTGTTATATCGATGAATGGTGAAATATCTGATCATAGTTTAGATATATCTATATATATATATATATATATATATATATATATATATATATATATATATATATATATATATATATATATATAATAGAACATATTAATTAGGATATCACTGATACGTCTCCAACGTATCTATAATTTCTTATGATCCATGCTTGTTTTCATATCATTTGCTACATGTTTTGTTTACATCTTATAGCATTTTTATGCATTTTCTGGAACTAACCTATTAACAAGATGCCACAGTGCCAGTTCCTGTTTTCTGCTGTTTTCCCGTTTCAGAAAAGTACTTAAGGAAATATTCTCGGAATTGGACGGGACAAAAAGCAGCAGTCTTATAATTCAATGGACTACACGGAGCCCGAAGGACAGGACCTGGAGGGCCGTGGGCCGGCCACACCATAGGGTGGCGCGGGACCCATGCCTGCCGCGCCACCAGGTGGTGTGGGGCCCACGGGAGCCCTCCGACGCCGCCCTTTCGCCTATATATTGCCCCCGACGCATAAAACCTAGACGGACTCGTCATATTCCAAAGAAACATCTGCAGCGCCGCCGCCATCGCCGACAAGTTTCGGGGGACAGAAGTCTTTGTTCCGGCACCCTGCCGGGACGGGGAAGTGCCCCCGGAGCCATCTCCATCGACTCCACCACCATCTTCATCGCTGTTGCTGACTCCCATGATGAGGAGGGAGTAGTTCTCCCTCGGGGCTGAGAGCCGTACCGGTAGCCATGTGGTCTATATCTCTCTCTCCCATGATGTGATCTATATGTGATCATGAGCTTTGCAATCTAGATGTTGTTATGTTACTCAAGTGGGCTTTATTTATGTGATCTCTGGAGACTCCTTGTCCCACGTGTGTAAAGGTGACAGTGTGTGCACCGTGTGGGTCTTTAGGCTATATTTCACAAAATACTTGTTCACTGATTTATTATTTGAGTTGGATGTCTCTATGAAATTGTGGTGTGTTAGTACCTCCTGTGAATGCTCATGGTCCAGTGTGGGGTATTCATTAGTACTTGGGAATATATGTTTGAGGCGTGCTTTTGCATTCCTACACAATGAATTAGTGTTCGTTATCCAGCCGGAGAATACTTCGGAGTAGTATATTGAAGTGCTTATATTTATATTCAATTATGATTGCATTGTTGAGAGTGACCACTGGTGAAAGTATGATCCCTAGGCCTTGTTTCTAAGCATTGAAACACCGTTTACAACAAGTTCTGCTACATGTTTGCTTGCTGCCATTTTTATTTCAGATTGCAATTACTACTTATAATCATCCATATTACTTGTATTTCACTATCTCTTCACCGAACTAGTGCACCTATACATCTGACAAGTGTATTGGGTGTGTTGGGGACACAAGAGACTTTTTGTATTGTGATTGCAGGGTTGCTTGAGAGGGATACCTTTGACCTCTACCTCCCTGAGTTCGATAAACCTTGGGTGATTCACTTAAGGGAAACTTGCTGCTGTTCTACAAACCTCTGCTTGGAGGCCCAACACTGTCTACAAGAATAGAAGCGTGTGTAGACATCAAGCTATTTTCTGGCGCCGTTGCCGGGGAGGTAAGGTAAAAGGTACTCACATCATCTGGCTACTAAGCTATTTTCTAGTACTGTTGCTGTTGTGTGAGTGCTCGAAGTTATTCCTTTAGATTCTGCAATTATATCTTTTTGTTTCTTGTTTTAAATTTCACTAGTTAGGCTTAATGGAAAACAACAAAAAAATTAGTATTAGTTCTTTGGAAATCATTTTTGCTAATGCTATGGAAAAGTCTAAGCTTGGGAAAGCTAGTTTTTATGAAAATGATCTTTTTAGTTCCCCAGCTTTAGAGGAGAAAGTTTGCTCTGATAATACTTTGTCTCCCATATGTGATAATTCGAATCATGCTTGTGATATTCTAAATCCACCTACTGAAAGTATTCCTTTTAAAATACCTATGAAAATTGTTGAAAAGGTTATGGATGAATGTTATGCAGGGGATGGAACAATCCGTCCAAGTGATCACTTGTTGAAACTTACAGAACTTTGTGAGTTGTTTAAGATTGCAGGTTTATCAAGAGAAAATGTCATGAATAAATTATTTCCATTGTCACTTAAAGACAAAGCAAGGGAGTGGTATGATCTACTTGATGATCCTCATCATTTGGAGTGGAAGGAGCTTGCAAATCTCTTTTACTCTAAATTTTATCCTCCTTATGAAATGCATTTGGATAGGAATTACATTTTTAATTTTTGGCCTCATGATGGAGAAAGCATTGCTCAAGCTTGGGGAAGGCTGAAAACATTAATACTTAAATGTCCTAACCATGAGCTTCCTAAGAAAATAATTGTTACTAATTTTTATGCAAGGCTTTCAGGTGATTGCAAGAATTATCTAGATGCCTGTTCAGGGGGTTCTTTCACAAGTAAGAAGGTTGAAACTAGATGGGATCTTCTTGAGAAAATTCAAGACAATACTGAAGGTTGGGAGAATGACAAAGGTAAAGAATCATGTATAAACTATGAATATGATTGCATTAAGTCCTTCATTGAAACTGCTGTTTTTCAAGAGCTTAGTGCTAAATATGGTCTTGATTATCAAATTATTGTTGATTGTTGTAGAGCCTTTGCTTCTCATATTAATGTTCCTAAAGAAAATTGGGACCTTTATCATGAACCTTTTAAAGACACTTGCATGAAAAATGATATTGTTGTTAATGATTGTAATAAACGTGCTCAAACTTCTGAAAATACTATCTCTTATAAGCATGTTAATTTTTGTGGAGTACTTAGACCTTGTAAAAAGAGCCAAATTGAAGAAGAATATTGTATCCATCATAGGAATGAAAAAACTAGAACTTGGAATAGAGCTCTTGATGATCTTGGCGAAAAAGTTTGTGCCCACTATCCTTTTATTTGTGAACTTTGCTATAAAGTTGGTCATTTCAATTTTCAATGCTCAGGGAAAGATAATAGCCTTTCTAATCCAATGAGTACTGCGAGTCTGTATTGTGATGACATGATCACTCCTAATCAGCATGATGAACTTATATTATTTTTGGGGTGTGAAGAGTTATCAAGAAAACTTCTTTAATAGATATGAGTGCTTTTGATATAAACAGCGTCCTGCATGGTTGTCATCTTTATTGTGTTGATAATTGCCATACAAATACTTATATACAAAATATTATACAAGATGGGATTTTACCAAAATATGACAGGACTAATATGTGTTTTGATCTTATCAATGAAAGAGAAGAATCCTTCCAAGTTTCCTCTGTTGTTTCTAACAATAAACCAGGTTATGTGGAGAAGCTTCCTTTCAAGGCTCTCCCTCCTAAGAAGGGAAAGAAGAAGAAGAAGAAGATGAAGAGTAAAAGGAGAGAGGAAACAGTACCTTTCCCTAAACATGTTGCTCCTATTATAGTTGTTGTTGATGAGTATGAATTCGATGATTTTGAATTAGATGATGTTCCTATGCCTGTTACTTATATTAGTGATCATGATTGGGAAAAGCATAGTACTTTTGATATTGAAAACCTCTTGGGTACTAATTCTGAAAATGATGATGCTAATGATTGCAACACTATTAGTACTATCCATATTCTTTCCAATGATGATATGATAAGCTCTAAGCTTGGGGATGAGGTGTTTGAAAATCCTTTTGCTACTAATGATTACATGTTTGATACATCTCCTTCTAGTAAAAATGATGATATGTTTACAGATGAAGACACTTTGGAAGATAAATATTCTATTCCTTATGATGATACTATGCCCCCAGTTTTTGATAATTATTATAAAGAATATTATGACATGGGTTATAATTACAATCATCCTCATGAAACTTGTCATAATTATGGAGGGATCACCCAAAACCATCCCTTTAATATACAACCTGTTTATCATGTTCAAGTTCTTTATGATGATCCTGCTCCAGTTGTTATTCATGAGAAGAATTTTGTTTATGTCGAAAATGATGACACTTTTATGCATATGGATCATGATAAGAATTTTACATGTGATGGTTATATTGTGGATTTTATCAATGATGCTACTGAAAGTTTTTATGAAAAAGGGAGACATGGCTTCATATATCACAATAACATTGAATCTCCTCTCCTTTTGTTGAAATTTTTGAAGTTGCGCCTATTTTGTCTTCCTATGCTAGTCAATTTATGCTTCATGGATTTATTTACTTACAAGATTCCAATGCATAGGAAGTGGGTTAGACTTAAATGAGTTTTATAGTTGCTTCTTGATGCTCCCTTATTGTGCTCCAACTCTCATTTTTATGTGAGCATCATCAAAATTACCATGCCTAGCTAAAAGGCTTTAAAGAAAAGCGCTTATGGGAGACAACCCATCATTTTATTTTCAGTATCTTTTCTTTTATTTGAGTCAAGAAGTTTGTTTACTTCTGTAGCAACTTCTTCGTATCTTTATTTTCTTGCAATGTTGTGCCAAGTAAGGTCTCTAGTAGAAAGTTTTTGCTATATTTGGATTTCTGCACAGGAAACAGATTTCTGTCTGTCACCGCTAAATTCGTCATTTATTCCAGAAGCGACGAAATGCTTTGATATTTTGTGTGCTGAATCTTCATATATGTATGAAACTTTTTCTAGTTCAGTGATTTTCGATTTGAGCAACTCTAGTGCCTCGAAAAAATTCGTCTTTACAGACTGTTCAGATTTTGACAGATTCTGCCTTTTATTGTGCATTGCTTCCTTTGCGATGTTTATTTGGATCTTTTTGATTCTTTGAGCATCAGTGGCTGTAGCTAATGTTATAATGCATTAAGGTGTGCTTGTGTCACAGTAGAACTTGTGAATTTTTGGTTTATGCACTAACCCTCTAATGAGAATTACTTTGAGTTTGATGTGGTGGAAGTTTTCAAGTAAACAAAAGGGACGATATGATGAGATCAAGAAGAGTGAAAAGCCTAAGCTTGGGGATGCCCCGGTGGGTCATCCCCAGCAAATTCAAGAAGACTCAAGCATCTAAGCTTGGGGATGCCCAAGGCATCCCCTTCTTCATCGACAAAACTATCAGGTCATCTCTACTGATACTATATTTTTATTCCACTACATCTTATGTATTCTCCTTGGAGCGTCTGTTTTTATTTTGAGTGTGTGTTTTAGTTTGCTTAATAAGTTGGATCCTAGCATTCTTGTGTGGGAGAGAGACACGCTCCGCTTTTTCATATGAATAATCTTGTGCTTCGCTTATATTTGTTGAGTATTCTTAGCTACTGTTTGTTTTCTAGTAAGCTCTCGCTTTTAGCATGTTATCTTGTTTAGAGCTGCTAGTTCTTTGTGTTAAGCTCTCTTGTATTTTACTCTTATTTGTTAGAGAGTTGTTTTAGTTGCTTGGTTGATGTGTTAGATTGGAAAATGCTATGCTTGTGATAATGGTATGAAATAGAGAAAATCTGCATAGTCTTGTAGACCTTTGTGTAGATAACTTGCTCCTCTTCAATTGTTTTGAGGTATTAAAATAACTAATGGTTAAAATATGTTGGTTAATGTTGTTAAGAGCTGATTAGTGAAGATGTGTTAGTAGAGCGTGGAGCCGTACTTTTCTGAACTAAAAACAACTTAAGTCAATAGTGCTTTAGTGTCGTGATTTCCTCTTAGTTGAAAAGAAGTTTCTAATGGTATAGTTACTGCAACGGTCGGGGAAGCCAACGGGGCACTTGTGTCGCCGCCACGATCCCTCTCGGGGTGTCTTTAACCATTTGTAAAACTTTGATACTGTTAGTTGTTTGCAATATACGACATGCTATGTGAGTTTTTGGTTTTTGGCACTTCCACCTCCATATTTTGCTAGCCTCTTCGGTGCTTTGCATTGCCCTTTTTCACATTGAGATTGGTGCATACTTTGCAAGTACATCCAACCCCGTGGGAGATCTTCATCATGTTCTCCTACACATAAGCCAACTATCTTCCTCAAAACAGCCACCATATCAACCTATCACAGCATTTCCATAGCTGTTCCGAGATACATTGCCATGCAACATCCATCATTTACATTACATGACTTTATGTCATTTTTACTTCATTACCATATAGTATTGCTTGACCATTTGAGTTAGTGTGATGCGTGGTTTTCCACATATTTTACATCTTTTCCACACTACGCTCGATCATGCATATCCACCATACACCATGTATTAGTCTTTGAGTTTTGAGTATACCAAAAAGTGTGATGATCATCTTGTAAAATAGAGTGTTGCCTCTACCTGTGAGCATATTGAAAAGAGTCCAAAGTGGCCAATCAAAAGAGTCCAAAAGAGACCAATGAGAGAAAAATATAAAAGAGCCACAAAGGCCTCAAAAAGCAAAAAGCAAAAAGAGAAAAAGAAAAAAAAGAATATAAAATGAGAGAGGGGGCAACACTACTATCCTTTTATTCCACACTTGTGCTAGTAGAACCTACATCATTGTAGTGAGTTTTCATGCTTCATTAGTATAACTATGTGGGGACCAAACGTTATAGAACTTGGCTTGTATATTCCAACGATGAGCCTCCTCAAGTGAGCTCTAGGTCTTCATGAGCAAGCAAGTTGGATGCACCCCCACTAGTTCGATTGGAGAGCTTCCATTCATATAGCTCTATGTGCATCCGTTGCATGGCAATCACTACTCCTCATTCAGTGTCTACTACGGGACTTCCTCTTGTCTTTTGGTTACCTCTTCCACTGTTTGAGCCTTTCTTTTTGGCCTTCCAAACCCCCATTATTATTCTCTTTGCCATAACCTCATGGTGCCAAGCCTTCTTCTTGCTTGTATTAGTTGAGTGGACTACATAACAGTTGATAAGTTAAGTGGATGGATAAAGGACACTTGACTTGAGCTTGGCTATTTCTATTATTGACTGAATTTGATGCTTTGAAGATTGATTGACATTTTACATTGGAGACACAATTTACTATCCTTCTTTCTAAACCTTATGTATGGTTCCTTGTCTCCAACACGCTGATTCATGAAAAGTTCTAGCTTCTTTTAGCTAGCATTTGTTAATCATTGTTTGCTTAATGTCAACTATAGACAATTGTTTTGGATCACCTTATTCACATCATGTGCTTTGCATTACTATGTTGATCTAGATTGTGAGTTAGCATGTCTCCTAAGAAATTATTTGTTATCGTTTTACCTACTCGAGGACGAGTAGAACTAAGCTTGGGGATGCTGATACGTCTCCAACGTATCTATAATTTCTTATGATCCATGCTTGTTTTCATACCATTTGCTACATGTTTTGTTTACATCTTATAGCATTTTTATGCATTTTCTGGAACTAACCTATTAACAAGATGCCACAGTGCCAGTTCCTGTTTTCTGCTGTTTTCCCGTTTCAGAAAAGTACTTAAGGAAATATTCTCGGAATTGGACGGGACAAAAAGCAGCAGTCTTATAATTCAATGGACTACACGGAGCCCGAAGGACAAGACCTGGAGGGCCGTGGGCCGGCCACACCATAGGGTGGTGCGGGACCCATGCCTGCCGCGCCACCAGGTGGTGTGGGGCCCACGGGAGCCCTCCGACGCCGCCCTTTCGCCTATATATTGCCCCCGACGCATAAAACCTAGACGGACCCGTCATATTCCAAAGAAACATCTGCAGCACCGCCGCCATCGCCGACAAGTTTCGGGGGACAGAAGTCTCTGTTCCGGCACCCTGCCGGGACGGGGAAGTGCCCCCGGAGCCATCTCCATCGACTCCACCACCATCTTCATCACCGTTGCTGACTCCCATGATGAGGAGGGAGTAGTTCTCCCTCGGGGCTGAGGGCCGTACCGGTAGCCATGTGGTCTATATCTCTCTCCCATGATGTGATCTATATGTGATCATGAGCTTTGCAATCTAGATGTTGTTATGTTACTCAAGTGGGCTTTATTTATGTGATCTCCAGAGACTCCTTGTCCCACGTGTGTAAAGGTGACAGTGTGTGCACCGTGTGGTTCTTTAGGCTATATTTCACAAGATACTTGTTCACTGATTTATTATTTGAGTTGGATGTCTCTATGAAATTGTGGTGTGTTAGTACCTCCTGTGAATGCTCATGGTCCAGTGTGGGGTATTCATTAGTACTTGGGAATATATGTTTGAGGCGTGCTTTTGCATTCCTACACAATGAATTAGTGTTCGTTATCCAGCCGGAGAATACTTCGGAGTAGTATATTGAAGTGCTTATATTTATATTCAATTATGATTGCATTGTTGAGAGTGACCACTGGTGAAATTATGATCCCTAGGCCTTGTTTCTAAGCATTGAAACACCGTTTACAACAAGTTCTGCTACATGTTTGCTTGCTGCCATTTTTATTTCAGATTGCAATTACTACTTATAATCATCCATATTACTTGTATTTCACTATCTCTTCGCCGAACTAGTGCACCTATACATCTGACAAGTGTATTGGGTGTGTTGGGGACACAAGAGACTTTTTGTATTGTGATTGCAGGGTTGCTTGAGAGGGATACCTTTGACCTCTACCTCCCTGAGTTCGATAAACCTTGGGTGATTCACTTAAGGGAAACTTGTTGCTGTTCTACAAACCTCTGCTCTTGGAGGCCCAACACTGTCTACAAGAATAGAAGCGTGTGTAGACATCAATCACCATATGACAATTAGGTATAGTTCCCGAGATCTATTAATCGTGGTCTTGTATGATTTTATATAAATTATGAAGATATATTAGTTCTTGCATGTTTATGATAAGATTCAAGACAACGATATGTGTATAAAATTTTGGTTTTGTTAGCAAAGTGAATAAAATATTATGGTTGACAGGTATGCAAACTACATAGTTAGCATTTTCACTTTATCTTGTCCAAATCAATTTCTTTCCCCATTTACTACTTGGTTATAAATATGTGATATTTTGTATGAAACCATTTTTTTGTATGAGGAAATGTTCTAAGAACTAAATTTTAATCAATAATTTTTTCTGCCTATATACAATTTATACTTTTTATCTAGCTCACGGTCTACATTGAAACTAAGGTTGCCATTTTTTAATCCTTTTCCACTGCTCAATGTGGTCGTTCTGCATTGTCACTTACATGATTTGTGCCATGTATCATGACTACAATATATCTTAATTCACCGGTCATACGTCTTTCTGACATGACATTTTCACAATTACAATATTCACCAATTTCTTCCCTAATGACACTCTACTTTTAATAGGCGCAAAATTGTTGGAAACCAACCATAATTGTTCCTTAGGAAATTAATGGCTAATATATATATATATATATATATATATATATACATATTAAATTTAAGGACTTCCAAGTTCCAAAATTGATGAGTTATGGTCATGTAATTCTTGGAACTCACAGTGAAATGTGGAGCTCAAATTAATTTTGTTCCTTGTTCAATATATATATATATATATATTATAGGAATCATAGTTAATTGTTTAAAACACTATGGGTTGGCTTGGGTACCAATGTAATAAATGTTCTGTTTGTCATACAATTGGGTAAAAATATTAAATGTGTTATCTATGGAGTGAATTCTGTCCTCCTTCTTGGCAAATAATCAAAATTTTAAATCAAACACTACTTATGAATAAGCAAAACCTTTTATATCATCTTTCTCATGGAGTGTAAATCATGATAAAATGGTTATACATATGAGAAACCACATCATGCCAATTTAGTATTATACATAAAATGGTGCTATCTGATAGTGAATGCCAACTTAAAGTTTAGTATCCTCTATTATCGTGAATTGAACATAAAATCTTAAATAACAATCATAAATACCGGGAGAGTATGTACTTTTGTTGTTATTTTTTAGGTATGCATTATAGCAAATAATTTTTCATATTTATATGACATTCTTCGACCATAAATTGATTGTAGCTGTAATGAAAATGTTCTTATATACTCCCTCCGTCCAAAAATAAGTGTCTCAAGTTTGACAAAAAGTGGATGTATCTATACATAAAACATGTCTAGATACATCCACTTTTGAGCAAATTTAAGACACTTATTTTTGGACGGAGGGAGTAATTATTAAGAGACATCATTTAAGAAGAGTAAATACTTGCAATCAATTGCAAGATTTAGATTTATAGCATACAACCTAACTAATCTCTAGAACATCTATGGTGTAAATGCAAGTTGAATATAATAAACTTAATTTAGAAAATAAAAGGCAATTTTATTTAGGGAAGATTATACAATTGCCGCTTAATTTTATTTTCATGCTGATATTAAGATTGAAATCAGTTGTTGTTCTTTTTTCTGAGAGACTGTTCTTCATATAACCCAACACTAAAAAAATACGCCGATACATTATCGGCATAATGTAAAACTGTAACGACCAAATATTCAAATCGGCTATCAAATTTATGCGCCTAGGGAAACAAATGACATTGTCGATATAAAAATTCTGAATTATTTAAAATATCAATATCCATGTTTATTTATCAATTTAAAATTGCATGGACGAAGGACTTATTTTGTGACCTAGGCAAGAATAATGTTGCTAAAAAAGTTTTTTAAAGTGCATGGTATCTTTTATTGATGAAATTTTTTGGCATATGCATATGGACTATCGATGGCAATGGGTACCCATTACGCGCATACCCTGTGGTTTTTTACCCGTTAGGGTGAGGGTTTGGTAAAAAAAATTATCCATGGGTAAGTAAATGGTAAAAAGTGTGCACCCGATGGGTATTGCGGGTGCGGACATGGTACACCAAAACCCATACCCATATACCCGGTTATTTTTATATGTGAGACGTGGGTCCCTTGTAATTATGAAAAAAAATCCCAAAATCTAGTAATACTAACCGTCTCCAGCCTTTTCCTCAAAAAAAAAAAAAACCGCCTCCAGCCTCCACGAAGGTCCAATCTAGTCTACGCTGCCCCCTCGTATTTTTCACTCGTAATTATCGCTCGACCCGCACGCCTCGTTTCCTCTCCCAAGCCTCCTCAGATTTGGAATAATAGCTTGCCGATCTTTCTTTTTTGCTATCAAAGTGTGATGAACTTATTTATGTTGCGGTCATGTGAACCTTTATTGTAATCGTTAATATGAACTTCTAGACTTACCGTCATGTGGCTCTTTTGCACTTGTGTTGCTGCAAAGTTTGAACTATATATTGCTATGCTTTTATGCAACTTATGTTGGGCTATAATGATGTTATTTTTCCTATACGCACTATGTTATTTTGATATCTATAGTATATTGCTGTTATGAAATTTTGATGTTAATATTTTGTGGGTTTACCCGCGGGTTTTCAATACCCACGTGGGTGCGGATATGGTATAAAATTTGTACCCACACATGGGTGTGGGTGCGGGTGTGGTTAAGATATAAAGACGTGGGTGCGGGTTTGGTCAAGCTATACCCACACCCAATGGGTGCGGGTGCCATCGGTAATATGGACCAACAAATTATGGTTATAAAAATAGTGATTTTATTTTTCATCCAGGACCCAAAACACCGGCAATTGTGTGGATTAGCATGGCTGCCGAACTTTATATTGTATATGTACTTTGCATGCACTTGTCGACAATTTGATCAGTTTGTAGACTTCAGGTCGATCGAGACAAACATCTTATTACATAGTATGGGTTCAAAGGAATTTTTTAGGATCAACTTTACCTTCCACATTGAATAAATTATAAGAGTCCAAATCAGATTAACCCTTATATTATATAGGTACTGATTGGTAACTGAATCGTAGCCACAAATATTGTTGACAATGTGCACTCATCAATCTTCAAACTACCCAAAAGTGTGAGGTCGTTTGTCTATATGGCGGTAGTGTGCATGTCTATGGAGATGTTTCTTTACAAATATGTACTTGCCCTGTGATTATGAGTACATTCAAGCTACTATACGTACACCCACGTTCCAGCTAGGTTAGTAATTTTTTTGTTTGCATGGTAATATGTGTCTTATATATAAATAAAGATCAAATTACAAGGCACGTACAAATCGATCTTATAGAACTGAAAAGATAGGATAAACCTATCTGACAAACCGACGCCTAGTAATTTCTTTTTTCTTCATTGAACGGGTGCAGATAAGAGACTTAATTCGAAGGTACATCTTGACACGTTATTATGCCAAAACAAAAAGACACACTTCTATGAAAGTTCGATTAATTAGGTGTTAATAAAGAAGCCCGGTTCTTTTTATCCAATATGTACTCTTCTTATATGAGCAGTCGTACATGTCAAGGAATCTTTTTTAACACGGACTTGAACTCTGTAACAAAAATATCATGGAACATAATTACGTGAGTCAAGTCCGTGATATGAGTCAGTTAGCAGTTTGTAGATGTAAGGATTTTTTTTTTTTTTTTTGAGAACCTGCCTGTGGCAGGATGGTTAGGAGGGTGGTTGTACCCCCAGCCCACCAGAGTTCAAACCCCAGGTTTGGCACTGGTGTTTCTCATTTAGGCGGAATATTCTTCAGTGGGAGGCGACGTTCCCGTCGACAGCGAGGCGCCTGTGGTGACTTCGTCAATCTCAAGACTCGACCCGCCGGCTCAGTCTCTCGGAGGTGCTCATAGGGGTAGGGTGTGCGTGTGTGCGTTCATAGGGGTGAGTGTGTGCACGTGTATGTGAGCGTCTGCGTTTGTACTATGTTTCGCAAAAAAAAAAAAAAGATGTAAGGATTTTTTTTTTTTTTTGAGGAAAGATGTGTAAGGATTATTGGAAGCGATGTCAATGTCTTATCCTTTCCACGGGAGCTCTTTTTGGTGTTGATTAGACTCTACCGATCAGTTTTTCCTTTTTTTTTTTTTGGCAAAACTACCGATGTCTGTTGATATGTCCTCTCCACGCCCGCATGCAACACATCCCGTCACGTACCTTCACGCTCGCATACAACACGATCCTGTCACGTACTCACGTACCTCGTTAAAATCAGATTACGGTTACGCATAACTTTTTTTAATCCTAGCCTTCAATTATAGATCTATAACTATGGAAAATAATTTAGGTGACGTGGATCAACATGGTGTGGCTCTATTTTAGATCTTTATATTGCTTTTAGTATATAATAGATAGATATCATAAAATGTTTTTTCATATTAAATGAGTTTGGTAGACGTTCATATTTATTGCTACATCTTTGGTTAACATATAAAATTGGACTTTAACTAAACTCAGAAAGCGGGATAAATAAAAACATAGGAAATGCATACTGATCAGCTTACAGTTTATACCGCCTTTTTCCAAATTGTCCATAGATATCCTAGCAGCTCCTACCCTCTTCCACCACGTTTTAGCCAGATTTTTTGTTGTTGCTTGGAGCTATCACGTTCTAGTCAAGGTTGCTATCCAGTTCAATGCTGGTTTTGTATATGGAGTACGTGTCTAATGATGACTGCTTAGTTATGGAAGAACTCAGAAAGCAGGATAAATAAAAACATAGGAAACCAGTTTACAGTTTATAATGTTTTTTTTTCAAATTGTCCATAGATATTCCTAGCCGCTCCTACCCTCTTCCACCCCGTTTTAGACAGTTTTTTTGTTATTGCTTGGAGCTATCACGTTCTAGTCAAGGTTGCTATCTAGTTCAATGCTGGTTTTGTATATGGACGCATATATTTACGATCTTTCCAAAGTACGTGTCTAATGATGACTGCTTAGTTATGGAAGAACTCAGAAAGCGGAAAAATAAAAACAGAGGAAATACATACTGACCAGTTTACAGTTTATAGTGCTTTTTTCCAAATTGTCCATAGATATCCTAGCGGCTCCTACCCTCTTCCACCACGTTTTAGCCAGGTTTTTTGGTGTTGCTTGCAGCTATCACGTTCTAGTCAAGGTTGCTGTTTTTTGTTGTTGCTTGGAGCTATCACGTTCTAGTCAAGGTTGCTGTTTTTTGTTGTTGCTTGGAGCTATCACCTTCTAGTCAAGGTTGCTATGTTCAATGCTAGTTTTGTATACGGACGCAGATATTTACGATCTTTCCGAAGTACGTGTCTATTGATGACTGCTTAGTTATGGAAGTGACAACGAGCACGTTCCACCGTTCTTAGTTATGGAAGTACCTGTCTAATGATGACTGCTTAGTTATGGAAGCACGTGTCAATGGAGATGGCTTCGTCTTCAATAAGTGATCTTTGGCCCACCGTTCGACGGTGAGATCTCCTTCCCGATGTCAATGGTGGTGTTGAAAGATTAAATTTGTATAGGTATGGTATTTTAGTTCTTGCCTCGCCGGATCAATTTTGGCTTTCTTCCCATGGTTGCCGCGAGGAGGTATGTCCTTGCAATATTTGTCCTGGATGCTACGTCCTCGGCAATGGTGTTTCGTACCCTCGGCTCCCTACGACGTCGAGCAAACGGTTCGGTTGCTTTTCCGTGGAATACTGGTAGTGGTACTTTTACCGATGTTTTTTTATTACTTTAATGGATGCCTGCGTGCACGTAGTCTTGGCACTGTGACTCAAAATTAAAATTATGGGAGAACCTTCGTTTGTGTTTACAGGTATATGTGTTGGCATCTATGTCACTTTTCGGCTTCCTTCAGAGAAATACAAGATTATGTCATGGAAAAAGAAAGAGATTGAAGATATCAAAGATTTGCTGTTTTTTTTCGACTTTATTTTGTAATCGTTAAAGTCAGCTCATGTATCTCTGCCATGTACTATTTGCTGCTATAAATATATATGGTATTGATTGTCAAAAAAAGAAACAACGACCACGTTCCAGCATTAATGGTTTACCTTTTAAACAAAAGAAAACATATATGCATATTAACTGGTATAGAAACCTACTCAAATACATAAATTCTAGGTCGATCTTGTATGCACTTAGCGTAAACATATTAGGTTGGTGATCACGCTAACCTATCCCATCAGTATAAACTGTTCCCTTGCATATGCAGCATGTCTCCGTCACACACTCACACTGACTCGCACTGGACTTCCATGCATGGCCGATGTCTACTTTTTTCTTCCGGGTGAAGCTTGAGAGTTTGGATGCCGGGAGAGAGGGTAATCTGAGTTTAGCGTGTACGTTCCTCGAGGGTAGTATGAGCTGATTATCACCACGTTCTAGCTAGGGTACACTGTTGTTTTTTAAATGGACGCAGATAGCTATATTCGTTTGGAGATCTGTCATGTTTTTCTAAGGGTTTGCCTATGTCTCAGTTGACTGAGAATTTCTTAAGTCTCAATCACCTAGAAAAGTGCAACGGCAGTTCAAAAAAAGTGCAACTTGAACGAGTTGCACTTTTCTAGCACAAAAGTGCAATTGCATATTTCTCCCAAAAAAGTGCAACTCATGCACATTTTTATGGGTGACTAAGACATAAGAAAAAATCAGGCGCCTGAGAATTTCTTAAGTCTAAATTATCTCAGAAAAAGTGCAACTGCAGTTCAAAAAAAAGTACAACTAGAACGAATTGCACTTTTCTGGCAGAAAAGTGCAATTGCACATTTCTCCTAAAAAAGTGCAACTCATGCACATTTTTGTGGGTGACTGAGACATAAGAAAAAATCAGGCGACTGAGAATTAGTAAATCCGTTTTTCTAATTAAGGAGTTAGGTTTTGACACGCTACTATGAGCTCAACCCCCAAGTGAATGATCGGCACGATTTTCAGTTTGTACCATCAGGTTTTCTTTGCACGTCCGAACTGATCCGTATATTGCACGATCAGATTTGGCATGTCGTCTAGCTGTCCGTGCAAAAAAAAAAAAACGAGCAGACCGGATTTTCTTTGCACGTTTGAAGGTCCGGCACCTCCAGCTATTTGGTGCAAGAAAATAGCAGCGTGTCATATAGACGTGATATTCTCAACATATCTTTCATAAAATCTCAGCCATATATTTTAGATCTAATAATCAAAATTAATTTAGATGATGTGGCTCTAAACTCTTATATTGCTTTTAGTATATAACTAGCATGAGGGCCCTCGCAAATGCGAGGGTATCACTTTTAGTTGGTTTTAATGTAGAGAGGAATATCATCTTTAGTGTGTCCAAATCAATCAAGAAATACATGTATAGCCCCACAAAAAAATACATATATAGATTCATGGACATTCATACTATGTGAAAATAATACACATTATACCCACCCTTCAAGCTACATAATATCATTTGTGTATATTTAACTTATGTTTGAATATTTGTTAGGCTATTTTCAAAACACTACATTAATGACCATATGCGTCATTTATGCATGATTTTTAATTCGTACCATTTAGATTGTCAAATAATTATGATTTACTTTAACGATGAACATAAGGGGTTTAGATCATCTGATGGAAAAATAATAATTTCCACAATAATGTAAAACAAAACGTAAACTTTCATCATTTATATATATAAGTCTTCTAAAACAGTAACACATTTAATTTACTTTGATTTGTTATTTTCTAACTCTCACTATCTTAATTTTTTGAAATACATGGCATTCTCACCTTGTTATATAATACATGACGTCTTAGACTTAGATATTTGGTACTTGAATATGGAACTTAAAAACTAAGGGATTATGTTTTATACCAAATTAACTTATTACTTTATTTTATTATGTTATAATAAAATATGTATATGGGAAATAGTGGGCTACCATGGGGTATAGGTATGCATAACCGTCCATCCGTTGGATCCTCTATACGGAACACAAAATAGTAACACCGGAGCATGCAGTTAACCGTCACACCGAGAGCACGCTGTTCAAACCACACTGCGATATGGTTATATGGACGGTGGTACCCGATGAAGAAATACCGCCGCGCATGCCTCTCTCTCGTTCCCAGATCCCCACCACCACCAAGATGTCCACCTCATGGGGCTCTCCTCGCCGTATCCGGGTCCCCCGCTCGGCGCCGCAGGTGGAGATGATGCGGCTGCGCAATGCCGGCACGATCTAGTTTTGGATACTTAACCACTAATTTGCTCATGTCATGTAACATGACTACGCCGGCATGCACGATCTAGTTTTGGATACTTAACCACTCATATTTTTTACATGATTGTTAGTTCAAACATTGAAATCTCCTCGTAGAAAAAACATAGAAAACAACATAAAAATTGTTTTCAATAACATAGTTTGGAAACCATTGTTTCATTTGACATAAACACTTTCCCCAAAACTTACTCAAAACAACTTTTTTTTATTTCTAGTTGTGTGGGATTAATAAAATATTTCCTAAACTTTATAATATTCAAGACTAAAAATAGAATTTTGAATAAACATGATAGCACTTAAGTTGGACACTAAAGCAAATATTTTCAATGATATCAACACAATTATTTTAATTTGTACGGAAACTTTTGTAGTGGTATCATTTGATTTCCCTCAAGCAAGCACATGTGTTTTAACTGACCACCTTTCCGTCATGTCCATCCCAAAACTTACTCAAAATAATTTTTTGTTTCTAGTTGTGTCTGATTTATATAAATATTTCCTAAGCTTTATAATATTCAAGTAAAAAATATTAGTTTATACGAAATTCCTAAGAATACAATTTTGAATAAAAACGATAGCACTTAATTTGGACCCTAAAGCAAATATTTTCAATGATATCAACACAATTATTTTAATTTGTAGGGATACTTTTGTAGTGGTATCATTGATTTCCCTCAAGCAAGCACGTGTGTATTAACTATTAACCGACCACCTTTCCTTTCTCCCTGAGTTATTCTTTTTTTACTCTTGTTGTGCCAACGGATTATAGATTACTATGTAATCAAGCTTAAATCCAATTACAAAACTTAACTTAGTTCACCTCGAGATACTAAATTATAAGATTATAGAGAGACGTGCATCCATGATCATTATATTGTCTTCATCATCAGGTAAGGTGTCACTCATAGTTGGCTTATAAGGGATCATATATAGGTTAAGCTAATCGTTTGCTTTTTGAGCTTTACTCCTTCAAACCATGCAATCTTGGATTACATTTATATGAAATTTAAGCAAACCCATTATTTCTTGAAAACTAAATTATTTTGTAATAATATTGTCACTTTAGATACCAGCTAATTGTCCTAGAAAATGCTATTTCAGAAATTGAATTTATGTGTAATAACCCTAAGGCAGTTTTTGTGACAAATGTAAGTTCACGACTCCTTTTTGTATTTCTAAATATTTATTCAAGATCCAAATAGTAAAAGGTTAACTTCACGTATGAACGAATGTGATTTAGGAGAGCAAAACTATTTTAAAAGTAAGAAAATCTTACGCTCTATCTATTAGTACCAAAATTTCAAGCCTCAAAATTGAAATTTATTCCTCCTTATGAACTAGCTGCTAGCTGATTGCCGCCGCTCGATCCGGTGCAGCCATGCATCGATCTACCTGCTAGCTGCTAGATGCTTGTCCTCGATCGATCGATGCATGGAATCTCACTGTGTTGATCCATGTTGCGTCTGATGCTTCTACTAAACGATGGTAGCTAGTCATAGCGCGGCCACGACAGCGGTGACTTGCAGGGGAGAGCAAGACGCGTGTTCTTCACGGCGTCCGATGCCCGGCGGCGTCCGGCTAACAAATCTCGTGAGCTGCACGGTGGATGATGAGAGAGATCCATAGGAAGCTGCAAGGGTTGGGCAAGAGGATTTTGTTTTGTTTAACATGAGCGGATCGATATATGTTTTACTTACCGAGATATGTGTGGGTAATTTTCGGCAATTTGGACTCAGGTCGATTTTTTTATTTAAACAGAGGCCACGTTTGCTCTCCATGTGAATGTGTCAAAAAAAATAGCATAGTTACGTACTTACGTAACAACTAATCTCTTGTTAAATCCTACCATAAATTTCAGATCTAACTGTGAGAGAATTGACCACACTTGGGCCTTTTCCATTACGTAAATATATAGAAAAATATTACAATCATAATCATAAATGGGAGATCACAACAATAAATAATCTTCACAATTTAGGAGATCAGGGGATATGTCATGGTACGTGACATATCTGTCTAACACTCCCCCGCAGTCACAACGGGAGGAGAACGGATGTTGAGACTGGACCGAAAATCCAGAAACAACGGTGACGGAAGTCCCTTCCTCAAGATGTTGGCGAACTGTCGAGACGAGGGAACATGCAACACGCGTACTTGGCCCATAGCAACACGATCGCGAACGAAGTGGAGGTCGATCTCGATGTGTTTAGTGCGCTGATGTTTTTTTTTTGATAAAGGGCTTTATTACTTAAAAGGTTTAATCATTACACCCGGCCTCTGCATAACAAAGATGCACACAGCCGACAGTCACAAATAAAGAGCTAAAAACATAGGCTTCGTTACAAATCATGAGATCATGTACTACGTCTATGGTGGTGGTCCGATGCGAAGATCATTACGCCACCCATGTTGAGTAAAAATGTCCCTCGCCGTAGTCTCCAGTCGCGCAGAAACCTCCATAAAGAGGTCTCGAAACTCCACGCGTTGTAACATGGACCACAAACGGAGCAAACTTGTGCACCGGTATATTACCTGTAAGAGAGAAACATTTTTATCATTAAAAACCTTGTCATTCCTACAAAGCCAAAGCGACCAGACAACAGCTATCGCTCCCACCCTTATTATGGTTCTAAACTTATGATCGATTCCATGCAACCAGTTACCGAAAATATTCGCAACTGATTTAGGAGGATACAAATTAGAAGCCATTTGGATAGTTGACCATATAGAACGCGCAATCTTACATTCGAAGAAAAGGTGCTTTATCGTCTCATCATGAAGACAAAAGGCACACTTCGTACTTCCTTTCCAATTACGCTTAACAAGGTTATCCTTTGTGAGAATAACTCCACGACGAGCATACCATGAGAAAATTTTTATCTTTAATGGTATTTTCATCTTCCAAAGTTTCTCAAACTTAACCATCGACGCGTCGCTTTGGATGAGTGCTCTATACATGGAATCCACAGAGAAACGGCCGTTCTCATTCAGATTCCATCGAAAAACATCCGACCCCGGTGATAGCTGAATCATGGTTAATCGCTCTAAAAGAGCGTCCCATGCTGCAAGTCTGGGCCCGGTTAAATCTCTCCTGAACGTCACATTGGGAGGAGAAGACCGCATAGTCTCAGCTAGCGTCTCACTCTTATGACGAACAATATTGTATAGAGCTAGATATTGATCCTTTAAAGGGGCATTACCAAGCCATTGGTCCTCCCAGAATCTAATCTCCGACCCATCACGAATAGCGAATTTTCCAAAGCGGAAGAAAAATTTCTTCGTTGCCATGAGGCCGGCCCAAAAGTGCGAATCACCTGGCTTCCATACCACTTGTGACAATGCTTTTGAACCGACGTATTTGCGTCGCAGAAGTGTTTGCCAAATCCCTTCTTCCGAGAGAAGCTTATAAAGCCATTTCCCTAGAAGGGCTGAATTCTTGACCTGCAGATCATGGATGCCAAGTCCACCTTGATCTTTAGGTCGGCAAACCACATCCCACCGTGCCAATCTATATTTCTTTTTCTCGCTATCCCCTTGCCAAAAGAATCTTGAACGAAAATAATCTATTTTCTTCAATACTCCTTTAGGCAACTGGAAAAATGATATCATATACAGCACCATATTACTAAGGACTGAATTTATGAGTACCAATCTCCCACCTAAGGATAGCAATTTGCCTCTCCAACTGGCCAATCTTGCTTCGAAGCGCTCCTCAACATGCTTCCATTCAGCATTAGACAATCTCCTATAATGAATAGGTCTACCAAGATACCTAATCAGAAACTGACCTTGTTCATAGCCAAACAATTCAGCATATTGAGTCGCAAAATCCTGGGCTTCGCCAAAACAAAACAACTCACTCTTATGGAAATTAATTTTTAACCCTGATAATTGTTCGAACGCTGAAAGTATCAACTTCATGTTCAAATCTTTATCCAGGTCGTGTTCCATAAAAAGAATTGTGTCGTCCGCATATTGGAGAATAGATAAGCCACCATCAACCAAGTGTGGTATGACTCCTTCAATCTGTCCATCCAATTTTGCCCGTTCAATCATGACCGCTAACATATCCGCCACTATGTTAAATAGTATCGGCGAAAGCGGGTCACCTTGCCTTAGACCCTTCTTTGTTTGGAAGTAATGACCAGTAGCGTCATTCACTCGAATGGCCACACTACCTCCAGTAACAAAGTTGCGGACCCAGGTACACCATTCCTCCGAAAAAACTTTCATGCGCAAAGTTTGTTGGAGAAACTCCCAATTGACCTTGTCGTAGGCCTTTTCGAAGTCAATTTTAAATATCACCCCATTCAATTTCTTTCGATGCATCTCATGAACCGTCTCATGTAGTATGACTACACCATCGAGGATATTCCTCCCTTGCATAAACGCAGTTTGTGTAGGTCTCACGACATGATCCGCGACCGTGTTCAATCGAATGGTTGCCACTTTAGTGAAAATTTTGAAGCTGACATTAAGGAGACAGATAGGTCTATACTGCTGGATCCTTTCCGCATCCTTAATTTTTGGCAACAAAATTATTTCACCAAAGTTTAGGCGAAAAAGCTCAAGCTGCCCGTCATGCAAAGCATTAAACATAGCAAGCAGGTCAGGTTTGATGATATCCCAGAAGTTTTGATAAAACTCAGCTGGGAATCCATCTGGGCCTGGATCCTTGTTATGTTTCATCTGAAAGACTGCTTTTCTCACCTCTTCTTCAGTAAAAGGTGCGGTAAGAAAAGCATTCTCATCATCCGAAACATGAGGTATGTCATCTGTCCGAGATTCGTCAAGAGAAAGGTTGCCCTCCTCTGGCGCCCCGAATAAGCCTTTGTAGTATCTAGTTATATACCTCTTAAGCTCTTCTTGTCCTTCCACTAAGCCGTCTTCCTGATGAAGCGAATAAATAAGCTTCTTCCTATGCCTGCCGTTGGCTACATTATGGAAGTACCTTGTATTCGAATCACCTTGAAGAATGAACTTAGCCTTAGAGCGTTGATACCATTTGATTTCCTCTTCGCGTAGCAGTTTCGCTAACGACGCATTCGATTGATTCTTGAGTTCAATCTCTTGCGTTGTTAGCGGCTGGCTTTCCGCGATCTATTCGAGTTCATCAATAATGGCGGCAAGACGAGCTTTTTCTTTTTTAAGCAGACCGGTTGTATGGCGCGCCCAACCCCTAAGGTGTGTGCGTAAATTCCGCAACTTATTATTCCACCTTTGTATCGGAGAAGCACCTCCAACCTGTTGACCCCAAATACGTTTGACCATCTCCGTGAACCCGTCACGGGTCAACCATCCCAATTCAAATTTGAATTGTGGTTTACCATTTGGTTTCAGAAGACCAGAGGTCAAAATTATCGGGGCATGATCCGATAGGGCCTCAATACGTTCTAGGGCGCGTACAGACACCATGGGATATTTCGACTCCCATTCGGAGTCCATCAGCACACGATCTAGCTTTTCGTATGTCGGCTCTGGCAGACTGTTTGCCCTAGTAAAATGTCTACCTGTCATATGGACCTCTCTCAAATCTAGGCTGCCAATGACTGCATTGAAAAGAAAAGGCCAATGACCATCGAATCGACCTCTGCTTTTCTCGTGCCGGAATCTAAGCATATTAAAGTCCCCTCCTATAAGAATAGGATATGGGTTATCTTTAGCTAGATTAACCAATTCACGAAGAAAAGCCGCTTTGAATTCCTCTTGAGCAGCACCATACACAGCGACTAAACTCCATATGAAATTATCAGCTTTGTTCCGGACATGAAACTTTATATGAAAATCCGCATCCAAAATTGCTAACATTTCCATAGAGTTTGAATTAACGCCTAGTAGTATGCCCCCAGACCTCCCTCGAGGTGGGTGAGAGAACCAATGGAAATCCAATCCGCCAGATAAACGGTTAAGGACACTCACCGGAAAGTCTCGTCTACCCGTTTCCGAAATGGCCACAAAGTCCAAGTTATGATCTTGGATGCACTGTGCTATATGTAAATGTTTAGCCAAGTCACCGAGACCTCTGCTATTCATAAACATTCCATTCATCGGGAAACTCTTGGAGATTTTCGACCTTTGTTGTTCCTCTTTCCGGAGGTGTTCTTAGACTTGCGACCAGAAGCTTGTAGATCATAAATAGACCCTAGCCCTGACCCATCTAAGTCCACCTCAGACAGCTCCCCAACTAGATGAGATAGAAGCTGACCATCGACATTGTCAGTCGCCTCATCCTCATCTAAAGGGGGGGCCGCCGGCTTACTCGCCACAATAGGATAAACCTTTACTCGGTCAAACTCCATATGCTTTAGAGCATTGGCCGAAACCACCACCTCATTCTCATCCTTTCCCATAGTAACACCAACTTTATGAAGCCTAGACGATAACTCATGTGTGGAAAGTGAAAGAAAGGACTTGGTCTTAGAAGACATACCCGGCGTGAGCTGTCCATTCAGCATCGCTTTCCTTCGCATCGCCTTAGCGAGAGAGTCCTCGTCCGTAACAGCGGAACCATCCGCTGCCACGGCGTGGGGCTGTACCATGGCAGCCTTAACCATGCATGGGGGTTCGGTTGTAGTAGCAACCCCCAACTTGGTTTGCGGCCCAGCCCCAGGCGAAACCGTCCTCCGCCCCCCAGATGCCGAAGTAGACTGGGCGGGCGACGAGGCATGCGTCACTGCCCCCCCCCCCCCCATCCGCAGAAGAGGAGCCGCACCGACCTCCCCCAGAGGCCGTAGTGGAGGGGGAGGTTGGCGTGGCCAGATCCATCGGAATCCCTCCGACCATGAGGGGAGAGCAACACCCAACCACCGGCACACCCTCCCCGGAAGCCGAAGTAGGCGGGGAGGCCTGGCCGACCAGGGTCGCCGGCACCTCACCAGCGGGAGACAAGGAGCAAAGACCTCCCCCATGTGTCGCAGAAGAAGGGGAGGCCGGCGTGGCCAACTCCAGAGGTCCTCCCGCAATGGACGGAGCGGCGGTGTGACACACCACCACAGGCACGCCCCCCCCCCCCCCCCCGGAAGCTGGAGAAGACGGGGACGGCAAACGGCCACTCAAAGACCGGGGTCTCGGGTTGATAGGTGTAACAGCCCTACCCAGGTGGACGGGGTTCGTGGACATGTAGACGGCGCTGACATTGTCGCAGACAAATATTGATCACACGGCTCTGATACCATGTGAGAGAATTGACCATACTTGGGCCTTTTCCATTACGTGAATATATAGACAAATATTACAATCCTAATCATAAATGGGTGATCACAACAATAAAGATTCTCCACAATTTAGGGGATCAGGAGATATGTCACAGTACGTGACATATCTGTCTAACACTAACCATCAGAATAATTCAGATTATGTGTCTCAACATGGTGTCTCTGTTTTAGACCTCCGTATTGTACTTTTAATATATATAATAGATATAATAGATAATAGCTAGATATGCAAGTTCACTAAAAGTCGCGAGCCAAATCACTCTTCAGTCTTCTTATCCTAAGAGCATCTCCAACAGACGCGCTTCGGCGCGGCGCGCTACATTTCCTTTGCAGCGCCAAAAAGGCGTTTTTGCGCGCGGGGCGCCGGTTTTGCTTTTCCAGCAGCGCTATATTTTAGCGCGCCGAAACGCAGCGCTCCAGCAGACGCCCAAAAACTGCAGCGCGCGCGGCAAGCACAAACAAGATTTGTACTTCAACATACAACCAAGAAGATCAAACATACGCACAATTAAATCAACAATAAATAGTTCAATTATTATTACAACACAAATAAATAGTTCATCACACAATAAATAAATAGTTCATACAACAATAATAAATAGTTCAATTATTACAACACAAATAAATAGTTCATACAACAATAGAATGCATAGTTCACCAACTCATTGTTGCCCATTCCATGCCCACCACTCCTCGATGAGATCTTTTTGAAGTTCCGTATGCGTTTCATTGCGTCGAATGGCATGATAAGATGCAACAAACCGGGCCACCCTCTCCGCCTTCCTCCGCACTCGCACGGGATGACCCATCAACTCATAGTGGGTGTAGTCTAAATCTTGCCCCCGCTCATTCTCGATGATCATGTTATGCATGATCACACAAGCGGTCATGATGTACCAAAGCATGTCTTGATCCCAAAATCTAGCCGGCCCTCTGACAATAGCAAATTGGGCTTGCAAAATCCCAAATGCTCTCTCCACATCTTTCCTAGCCGCCGCTTGAGCATTGTGGAAATCAAGCTCTTTTTTACCTTGCGGATTCTTAACCGGCTTGACAAATGTTTGCCACTTTGGGTAGATGCCATCCGCAAGATAATAGCCATAGTTGTATGTATGGCCATTTGCTACAAACTCCACCGGATGAGTCTGACCTTTTGCAATCTTATTCATGAGTGGTGACCGTTGAACAATGTTGATGTCATTGAGAGATCCGGGCATACCAAAAAAAGCATGCCAAATCCAAGTCTCATGATCGGCCACCGCTTCAAGAATTATAGTTGAATCTTTTTTGTGGCCTTGGAATTGTCCATGCCAAGCCGCGGGACAGTTTTTCCAACTCCAGTGCATACAATCAATAGAGCCAAGCATACCTGGGAATCCCCGAGCGGCGTTGTGCTCCAGAAGCCTAGCCGTGTCTGCAGCATTGGGAGCTCTCAAATATTCTGTACCAAAAACTTGCACAACTCCAACTGCAAACCGCTTGACACACATGATGGCTTGACTCTCACCCATGGCCAAGTGGTCATCAACTAAATCCGCCGGAATACTGTATGCCAACATACGTAAAGCGGCGGTCACCTTTTGAAAGGTGCTATGCCCGAGCTCTCCGGCGGCATTCCTCCTCTGCTGAAAAAACCGGTCATGCCTCGCCAATTTCTCCGCAATGTGCCTAAACAACTCGATGCTCATTCTAAAGCGGCGTCGGAAATATGACTCGGGGTATATGGGATGATCCACAAAATAGTGTCTCATCAATCTATTGTCAGCCTCGATCCTCTCCCTCCTTAATTTCTGACGACCGAAAACTGAACCACCATGCTTCAGTTTTTTGTTAGCATGGATAGCTAGGAGCATTGCAATGTCCTCCTCCTCTTGAATATCGAATTCTTCGTCGGAAGAATCGTATGATTTACTCATCTACAAAATTTATTCAATCTACTATAAAACTACAAACTAGCAATGCACAAAATTCGTTTAGCAAATTTACACCGAATTCATACCTTGCAAGTGTTTTCTCAAACACCTTGCGAGCGCGGAGGTGCAGCCGGCCGCCGTCCGCTGTTCGGTGGAGCTTCTGCGCGCTCGGGCGGCGAAGGGGTGGCGGCGAGTTGGCGGCGGAGGGGTGACGGCGAGGCGGCGAAGACGCCCTGCCGAGGGACGGCGGAAGCCTCGGCGGCGTCGGTGACGGCGGCGCCCAAATCAACGCCGCGGCGAAGTCCGCGCGTCCATAGAAGCGGCGGCGCACTGAGGAGCGGCGGGAGCGCCGGCGGCAGCGCTGGGTCGCCGGAGAAAAATGGGGGGAAGAGGTGCGGGCGGCGGCGCGAGCGGCGGGAGCTTTCAGATCTGGCGGTTGGAGGAGTTTCGCGCGCTCGAGCTTTTCCCCGCGCGCTGGACGGCACGCTGGAGGTTTGACGCCGACGGTACCGCTTCGTCCAGCGCGCTGGACGAATATACCGCGCGGCGATTTTATCGCGCGTCCGCTGGAGCACGAAAAACGGCCCCACGCGCGGCAAAGGACCGGTATATGGCGCGCGCGGCGTTTATGCAGCCGCTGTTGGAGATGCTCTAACTCCCTCACAATTCGCTCAAGCAGCGTGTCGGAATTTCAACTGTGCTCCCCGTCACCCGCCGGCTAGCATAGCCCACCACTGACCCTACTAGGCCCCAAAGAAGAAGCCTGCGGCAATTAAAAGCGATGCACCACATGAAAAACGACGTGCGAACCAAAACGTGTACTCACGCTTACCACGCAGGAGCGTGCCGACACCAACGGATGCCCGTTTATTTAATTCATGAACAATAAAACGATGAAGAATCTCGTGTAAGAACACAATGAGCAGTGTGATTGATAATTATACAACTACAAAGCAGTGCGATCCACAACTATACAAGTACAAAGCAGTGTGATCGACAAGAGTGGAGATTTGGTGCTCCTGATCTCCAGTGATTCTCCTTAATTAGAAGAAAAAAATTAAAAAATATTCATAAGTTTAAAAAATATTAAAAACAATCTAGGATGTTGTGAATGATGTATCTTATAAACTTGTAAGAAATCAACTTCAAATACTTTGTACTTTGAGCTACATAAAAATGACCTAAGTGTGGATCTGAGTGTACACATTTTCAAATCTCTAAATTTTATCAGATTTATCATTTTTATGTAGTCTAGATTAAAAAAAATTGAATTTGATATTTTGTATGGTTGTGGGATACACCATTGACTATATTCAGGTTTTTTTAAATATATTTTAAAACTTGTAAATATTTTTTTTCAGTTTTTTTTAAATAAGCAGAATCACTAGAATAATTCGGGAGCCAAAAACACTTATCGGATGGACAAGTACAAAGGACAAAGAGCTAGCTGTGCAGTAGACAAGGCATTATTATTATTATTATTATTTTTTTTTTTTTGAGAATACACCCTGGAAAGGTGTATCAAATTTTATAGAAGGAGTGCCAAGAGGCAAGATTACAATGCCGAAAGGCTAGGATGCTGCAACAAGGGGTGCCAGCTCCCCAAACCTAAGCCTACTCTCCTGTCTGCAACCAGTCGGGTGCCACTACCTCGAACCCGAAGGACTCGCCCACGAGAAGACCAGCACGCCGCCACGCTTCCGCTTCGGAGAGGATCATCCGGCGAACCACTAAGGCCGAAGGGACAGCATTGTTGAAAACTACGTCGTTGCGGTGCCGCCAGAGACACCAGAATACAAGTATGATACCAGTCCAGAGGTCGCGGCGCTGTCTTCTGCCAACCAGCCTACTGGACCACCACTGAATGAGCTCTGTGTCCACCCCCAGGCACCAGTCACTCCTTTGCCATCGCCGGAGGACCTCGGCCCAAACCTGCCTCGCCAGCACGCACCTCGGCAGGAGGTGCTGCATAGACTCCGGCTCTTTCGCAGAAGGGACATGCAGGTGGGTGAGGCAGTCCGCGGCGTTGGAGCCTGTCCGCTGTCCAGCAGTGGTTCTTGGCCATCAACCATGCAATGAATTTGCAGTTATAGGGGGCGCGCGATTTCCAAATTTCGTCCGTCACCGCCGCCCGCGTCTGTCCTGCGAAGAGGGCCTTGTAAGCGGAATTGGCGGAGAAGGATCCATCCTTCGACAAACGCCAGACGAACCTATCCTCCACCTCGGGGTTGAGATGCACATCGGCCACCCTCGCCCACATGAACAGAAAATGTCCTAGTGTTGCTGCTCCCAGATTGGGGCCGCAATCGGTAAGCCAAGTCCCTCCCAGAGCTTCTTCCAATGTGCAAGTGTTGACAAGCCGCTTTGGAACGGCCGCCCACAGGTGCGGCGCAATCTCCTCCACTCGGTGGCCGTCTAACCACCGGTCCACCCAGAACCGGGCTAGCTTTCCATTACCCAGGACTGTGGTCGTCGCCGCGTGGAACAGATCCATCGCGGCCCGCGGAATCTGCACGTTCAAATCCTTCCAAGGTTTGTCGGCCTCAATCCTTTGCAACCACGGCCAACGGCACCTCAGTGCAATGTTCCACAGCTTGAGATTTGGTATGCCCAGTCCCCCGTGTTCTTTTGGAGAGGTCACCCGATCCCAGGCCACAAGGCAGTGCCCGCCCACCTTCAGATCCAGTCGAGGGATTGATATGTTCTTTCGATGTGTTAATTTGAAACTATTATTGTTCGTAGTTGAGATCTTTTACCGTACACTTTAATTACTACTGATCGTCCATTCTTCTACATCTAATGACAAAGATTTGCCAGTACTCCCCCACATGTGGCCGTTCATAAGGATTAGGTGATGAAAAGTTCATCGGGATTGAGCCGTCAACGTCGCCGTACGTTCATACGTAGGGGTGGTCCAGCTCTCCGCTGCATACCAAGACAGTCTTCACCGCGGCATCAATCAATTGTAGCGAGTCTGTGGTCGATGAACTTGTCGCTTGTACGTGCAAGTTCTCTGCCGCCATGCTTGGTCTGTGCCTGCTCTTGGGGGATGTGGAAGAGATACAGCAATATGAAGAGATGAAATACAAATGCCAAAATTACCCTTGACACTACGGTCGGCACAGCCTACGCCGACGGCTGCTTTCGGCGTATCTCCCTTGGCGTATCTCCCTCGGCGTAATACGGCTTCGGCGTAGACACTTTTGCCGTCGGCGTATATAAAGTCGTCGGCGAAGACCTCGTGCCGACAGCCAAACTTAGCCATCGGCGCAGGCCAGGTGGGTCCCACAGGAGCTCTAACCGCAAAACTTCACCGTCATCTTTCTACGCCGACGGCAATGCCCTCGGCATAAAGGGGACACGCGGCCGTGCCTGGGGAGCCCGTGGCGCAGCCCTACGCCGACGGCAATGTCCTCGGCGTGAAGTGGACACGTGGTAGCGCCTGGGAAGCCCTGACATCCATGTACGCCGACGGCAATGCCCTCGGCATAATTCGGACACGTGGCAGCATCTGGGGAGCCCTGGGCGTACCTCTACGCCGACGGCAAAGCCGTCGGCATAGGAGACGACGTGGCCGAACCTGGGAAGCCCTGGCATCACACTACGCCGACGGCTTTGCCGTCGGCATAGAGGACGACGTGGCCGCACCTGGAAGCCCTGGCGTCCGCCGTATGCTGGCGGCAATGCCGTCGGCGTAGTTTGACACCTGAACTCTTTTTGTTTTTGTTTTTAGCAGTAATAACAACAATAATACCAGTAAAAATCACAGTAATAATAACAACAACAATAATAGCAAAATGACAGTCAAATCAAGTGCAAACAAGATCATATCATCATCATCAAATGGATACACACATAGGACAAGATCATATCCTCATCATAAAGTATATACACACATGGCCTATACATCTAGTGAGACGGAGACGGGGTCAGCCTGAGATCTCCCACGGTGAGATGTGGTGACCGACGGCGCGTCGCGACAGTAGGACTAGGCGCATCATCAGGCGAAGCACTAGGAGAAGGACCATCGGGATTAAACAGTGTGATCTCATGCGAACCCGGCGAGGAACTAGGAGAAGCACCACCAAAGTGTGCGTTCCCCGAACATCCCGTTCCCTACATGTTTGAGCAAGAGTTAGCAACTTGCGAGGCTAAGGAAAGCGGTAACCGGTGGTTTGGCAAAGAACTTACCGGGGTCAATGAGTAGAATGTGAGAGTGAACTAGTCCTAGGAGGCCGCTCTCCTATCGGGTCCCCCCGCTCTCCAGTGGAAAAAAACCTCATCATCGTCTACAAGATAGTTTAGATGTCAGGCGTTGCAGAAATAAAAGTTCAAACTAGGGGAAGTGGGACTTGTCATATTTTGCAAAAATTAAGGTTGAAACTTACAGTTCGAACAACTCTTGGTATGAGGCGTGGGCCTCATTCCTCAGCTCCCACTCGTGATAGGCTGCCTGATACTCCGTATGAGCGTCAGCGTAGGCCGCGTCCAAATCAGGCTACAATTTTGAAAATAATGAATCTCGTCAACTTAGCCATGCAGGAATGAATGTCGGAAAGAGGATGAAAATAAGAAGAACCCACATCGGTGGAGGTGGATCGACGAGGCTGTCGAGGAGGCGGGATAGGGGGGTCGTCGGCGGGGAGGGTAGCCTTGATACGCGTGAAGCTCGAGGTAGGCTTGACCTTCTTATGAAGAACGCGCAAACAGCCATGCTGCAATCCATGCCCCGACAAGACCAACGAAGTCTCGTCGGTCTCCTCCTCAAGGGGGTCATCCACCTCCGGGTGAAAAGCCTGGACCGTCTGGCAGTAGTTGCGCAAGTCCTCCTCGGAACTGGCGAAGTACTCGGGAAGCTGTGGCTGAGGCTTTGTAAGATCGGGCTTCTTCTCCTTCATCTTCTGTCACGCCTTCAAGCCAGTAACCTCCGCCCCGGCTTGGGCCTCCTGCATCGCCAAAAGAAATGTTATGCGTATCAAGTAGAAACATGACAGGAAATAAAAGAAGGTTGTTCCAGGTATATATATACCACATGGTCCTTGTAGCGGTCATGGTTGCGGTTTCCCGCACTGTGTGTTCCCTCGTGGCCTCGGTTTGCCTTGTTCCGCATGCTCACAGCATTGAAGTCGGGGTCTTCCCCGACACACCTCTTAGCCAATGCCTCACATGCGTCTTCTTTCTCCTCGGCCTAGTCGGGCATAACCTGAAAATGCAATACTCAATTCAAGAACAGATAATGCAATGACAACTTAGCAGCAATATAGAATGCCATTGACATTTTTACTTACCGACATGTAATCCTCAACCGTCATCTTCGCCGCCTCCTTGACAGATAATTCAATGGCAACTTAGCAGCAATATAAAAATGGTGTGCTGACGGCAGCCGTCGGCGTAGAATTAGGCCCTTCGGCACACAAGCCTTATCCACTGGCGCCGGCCACCACGTGCCCTCCGCGTCTGTGCTGACGGCCACTGACCGGTCAAACCGGTCCTTCCCAACGCGCGTCGCTCACCGCCGGAGTAAATGCGGCGCCTCGGGAACCGCCATCGCTGCGCTCCGCCCCCGCCTCCTCTTCCCCGTCTTTATAAACACGTCGCGGCCACCCGTGCCTCCACACGCATCTCCCCCCCGGCGCCCCCCCCCCCCCATATCCTCTCCACACCGGCGATGGCGCACAACGACGTGGCCGGAGGCTAGCGGCGGCGTGAGCAAAACGAGCATCAGGCTGGAGGAGGCGGAGTTCATCTCCGAGCACCGCATCCCCGTCCCAACGGGCATGCGGCTGCCCCACGACTGGGCGACGAGCGCCATGGGGTACGCCGTCCCTCCCCTGTCGGAAATGGGGGACGCTCATCCGTGCGCGCCGGCAGGAGCTGTCGCCGGAGCAACAGGCCGACCCGGCATTCACGTTGGACAGCCCTGACTAACCGGCCATCCTCGCCGCCGAGCGCGAGGATGCCATCAACGACAACCACGGCCGCCCCCGATCGGCGCACTGGAACAGGAAAGGGTGCCGGGACTAGTGGGGCGACCGCGATTTCCACGCCGTGCTCCGGGAGTACGGCTTCGTCCCGCGCCCGAGGCACGTCCCGAGGACAGGTAGCGTCACCATCCACGACTTCGGGCCACCGGCGCGCAAGACCGAGCCGGCGTCGCCGCCGCCTCGGAAGCAGCGGCGCGGAGGAGTAGGAATTGCTGCTCCGGCGCTGGCCCATCGGGAGCTGACAGAGGAGGAGGCCAAGGCGAAGTACGATACCGACGTCACCTTGGCCATCCACCTGTCCATCGACACCGTTCAGCCGGCGTCGGTGGAGTACGCGAAGGCGTGGTCCGCGCGTTAGGCCGGCATCGTCGTCGTCGACGACGACTCGCCGCCGGCGGCCAACGAGGTGAAGACGGAGGAGCCCGAGGTGAAGGCGGAGGAACCCGCCGCGGAGGAACCGGCGTTCGACTGGGACGCCCACTACCGCACCGGCGGCGGTGGCTACACCGTCAAGGAGGAGGACTACGCCGTTTTCTACCGCTACCGTTAGGCCGGAGAAGACGCCGCCGGCCGCCGTCGTTTTCGTTTTTTAGTTTTCGTTTTTTTTTTCAAATCCCGCCATCGTTTCCTTTCTAAAAATACCGTCGTTTAAATTAATGAAATCCCGTCATTTAAATGAAATTGAAATTAAAAATAACTTTGTGCCGACGGCCACACTGCAAACGGGTCGTCGGCGTACGCACCTAGGCTGACGCTGTCTGGGCGGGCCGTCTGGGTTGACGGGGGAGGCCACGTGGAGTTCCGTATGCCGACAGCCCACTCTAAGCCGACGGTGGCCCTCGGCCAGGGATAGGAGTGCTGACGGATTTTTTGGGCCAACGACCTTTTGGGCCTGGCCGTCGACGTAGACAGGCTACGCCGACGGCCTTTTCTACGCCGAGGGCCAAGTCGACGGGCTGGCCTTTTTGGGTTCTACACCGACGGGCCCGACAAAAAACCGCCGGCGTAGAATTACGCCGATGGCCTTTTCTACACCGAGGGCCAAGTCGACGGGCTGGCCTCTTCGGGTTCTACACCGACAGGCCCTACAAAAAACCGCCAGCGTAGAATTAGGCCGTCGGCGCCGTTCCTGTTGTGTGAAGACCAACGACCATATATTTAGTGGGTACTCCGATCCCCACCTACTCCAGATAGTACTGTGATACTGTAAAATTCCTCTCGTAGTTATGTTTGTTTTTTTGCTGATTTGTTGCGGTGCTTGTGTTATTAAAATTCGTTGGACGGAAGAGTCCATTGACAGTATGTCTTCAATTTGGAATTTAAAATCATGTCACGATTTAGGAATTCGGGGATGGTTGGACCGTAGGAAAGAAAAATATTCTGGATTGAAAAGGTTAATGTAATTCAACTCATGTCCTTGTGCCCTCGATGAATGCAAACGTTGCTCCCTAGAATCTACTCCCTTGGTTCCCTAGCTGCGGCATGGTTAGTCATTCAGCATGTTCGGACCGCGGAGATACATATTCCGATATGCATGTGCGTATGTTCTCTCTTTTATTAGAGCCTTGCTACTTATACTTTTATTTGTGAAATACTTATACATTGACGTTGTGATAGCCATCAGGTTTAACTTATCTATCATGGTATATATTGCTGAACATAGTTTTTGTCTTGTTCGGCATAAGGTGTTGATGCATATAGCATGAGTCTAACATATTTATGTTTTGTGCTTAATAACTTAATGTTATTTTATTTCTGTATTTATTTCAAGCTAATCCATAATTGTAATAAAAATCCCGGATGCCAAAAACGCCACCGCCATATTTGTTATAAAAGCTTTTTCTGGCATTGATTTCTAAGAAACAACCCAAAAATCAGCAAATAGTGCTAAATGTGCACAAATGATGTTGCTGTCATGCATCTCAAGATTATTTCATGTTTTTTATTCTACAATCGATAACTGACACAACCCAGAGTTCGCTAACGACTCTGGGACGCTGTGATTTTAGAGAAGCCACAACCTAATTAAGCAAGCATCCCCCAGCTAGGTACAAAGTAGCGTCTCGACGATATGTTGACACCAAGACAAAACAACCGATTCAGTCAGCGATTGACTATAGCCTTGGTACTTGTTTGGCTGCGGTGGTGCCTCCGAGTCGCTCGACATCCTGGTGCAGTATCTTGCGCATCTCCTCCACGAACTTGTCCATGGCGACTGGGCCAGGCAGACACACAGGCACCACCACGCCGTTTTCACCCTTGACGTTCTTGAATGGGATGACAAAGCTAGCAACCCCGGGGATAGCACCGACGCCGCCCTTCGCTGGCCCGGCGTACAGCGCCCTGCCCCACCCAAAGTCGATGTCCTCGAACCCGGCCTTGGACAAGTCGGACACCAGATAGGCGCGCACCACAGTGAAGTGTGGCCGCCGGCGCCGCACCATGAGGTTGGCAACCGACCGCATATACTCCATGTCAACCTCCCGCTTGACCTTCTTAACCAGTCCCACGGCGTAGGCCACGGGGTTCGTGCATAGATGGCCGGCCTTAGAGATGGCAACCGGGAACGCGAACGCGTTGCCGTAGTAGCCACACGGGATTTTGGCGGCGCCTATCTTGCCGCGGAGGTTGACGATGCAGATAATCCGCATCTCCTCGTCAGCAGTGGGGGCCAACGCCATCGTGCGGCACTTCCAGAGGCACCCCGTGAGGACCTCGAAGGTGGTGGCGCTCTCCCGGAGATCCGAAGGAAGTTGAGAGCGGATGGCGGCGACCTCACGAGGCCCGAAGAAGAAGGAACGGTGCACCATGTTGTCCAGGGGTACCAAAGTACCCTTCTCGGTGTCCGGCATCTCGTCGTACTCGCGATGTGCGAAGCTCGACAGTAGCGGTGGGTCGCGCGCCTCCAGCATCTCGCGTCCCCACACCGGCCTCACCGTCGGTGCCGTCGCACCCCGCGCTAGTTCCGCTACGGCGCCCAGCAGCTGCACTAGCCCCGCTGCGTCCGCCATCGTGTGCTGCATCCGCACCCCAAAGACGAAGCCTCCGCATGCTAAGCGTGTCACCTGAATAATTAAGAGATATTTCTCGATCGATTAGAAAATACAGTACTAATAAATTTGGTTCTTTGTGTAACCTAACTTTGCTACCTGAAAGAGGAGGAGGGGTGTGTCGATGAGGGCGGAGGAGCCGGGGACGTCGAAGATGAGCTCCTCGAAGCCCGGGAATGGCGGCTGGAGGGCGTCACCGAAATGGTCGAGGCGGACGTCGGCGTCAGCCTCGATGAACAGCACCCCCTCGCCGTTGCAGTCGACGGCTAGCTTGCGGCCCTCTAGTTCCCTTAGACGCCCGGCGAACGGGTAGTAGTGCACGAGCGCCGCGGCGACGGCGTTCCGTAGCACCTGCGCGGGGTCGTCGTCCCGGCGACCGCCACCGACGTCACGCCGGAAGAAGTAGATAACGGGGATGTGGAAGCGCAGCCCGTCCTGGTCGTCGATGTCCGAGAGCCGCTTCAGCTCGCGCGGCGTCGGTGCCGCTGGCGCCACCATCACTGCCCGCTGCCTACGCACCGTGAACTTCGAAGCCTCCGACGAGAACGCCATGCGTGAGGTACAATTCACGAACCAGGAGGAGGTGATTATTTTAGCTCGTCCGGGTCTCAGTTCGCTGTTGCTGGGCGGAGCGAGCACCGGGCGGCTGCCAACTGCCAATGGCCAGCTGCCCGGATCGCCGGAGTGCTAGGAGGAGAATTCATGTCGTCATACGGCTCAGCGATGCGTACTACAATCTGATTATATAGAATGTTGGTTTTGCTAATTCTCAGATGTACTCAGTTAACTCCACACCATTGGTTTTTTTGTTCCAAGATTCGTGTAGTGGGCCCACCTTGCCGATCTCTTCCCCAATCTCCTCAACTAGGCGTTCCTCTTCTTCCACAACCCCCCACCTCAACCAGAAACAACGAAATCCGACCACCCACATCGCCGGAGTCGGGGCCATTACGGTCACCATTTGCTCCTTACAAAATAATATCACAATATTTCAAATAATTTGTTCATGATTATTTTTTAAACATGTTTGTCTTATGTTATTTTTCAATAATGTTTTAAAATATTATAAAGATTTTCATAATTTTTTAGGCATTACTTGTTTGTGTTATTCTTCGACTATATTTCAGAAATTGCCAAATATATTCACAAAATAGTTCAATATTTTTTACAGATGTTTCACAATGGTTCAAATTAAGTTGTTCTCAGTATGGTTTGACACTAGGTTTATATTCAGAATCATTACATGTAATCTTAAAGATACTTCACTCGTTCACCTAAAAAGGAGCTAAGACTTGTTGTAGTGTAATTTTACAACCATAGTGAATCAAAGCTCTATCAGGCTGCCTGCCGCGCTGATCAAGACACTGGAAAATGTGTGGTTACTCAAAAATGAACATCTTCCTACCGTGCTGATCAAGACACTGGAAAACTTGTGGTTACTAAAAAATGAACATTATAAACCTTTGGGAGTCATTTATTGCCTATGAATGTATCTGAGTTATCTGAAAGTTGGTTCTTGAAATGGAAAATGAATTTGAGAGATTTTTATTTGTAAAACCGTCAATTCTTGGTGCCTCCAAAACCCTGGCTCATATGTATAACCACATTACATATAAATGAAAGCTTGACCTAGTGGCTTGTCCAACCTACTATAGAGCCCCCAAGTGGTCGATACATGTTTTTACCGCCATGACAGACGACAGTTGTCCTTCTGAAGGGATGGAATGTATAACTGTCTTTTCATCACTCTACACAATAATGGTACCTCGCGAGTGATTGCAATTTTTTTTTAGATCCATAAAGTGGCCAATCCTTCATAGGTATTCCAAGTTCATAACATGTGGATCAAGCACCACCGAGTATGTTCCATGGTAATGTCGGCCGAGAGAAAATTCGTAATCAATTGCTTACATCGCATACACCTAGTATGGCGTGACGTGATTGACATGACATGAAAAGAAATCTTTTGGATGAAGTTACCTATGCAGAGTGTAAAAATATTTGAACATATGAGTACATGGACAAGGACAATAAATGATGCTACACTAGACTTATGGACAAAAAAGAGAAATGTATAGATCTGAATCGGTGAACAGTGCGCAATCTTAAATTTTTTAAATCTTGCCAGATTTCTCTTTTCTGCCAAGATCAGAATATAAAGAGTTTGTGATTCAAAATTTTCACAGTGGTGGATCACAATATTCTACAACTATGTTTTTTTATGAATTTTTTAAACTTAAAATTTACGGATTTAAATTTTTTTTTTTTTTTGAAAACCGAGCTATACATGTAGCTCGGCCTCCATTTCGACTTTCCGCAAAGTAAGGAACCAAGCAAAGGAACAGCTCACAGGAGAAGAAACTTTCGTTCCCCTCGGACCCCTATCTCTTTCTACAGTAAAAAGGAGAGAGGCGACCAGAGGCGACTCCTTTTCCGCCGGCGAATCGGCCGCCCTCCTCCTCTCCGTCGGCCTGGATGCCGGCGGGAGGGGGCGGGGGGGTGATTCGCCGGGCGGATCTGTTTTCTCCTAGTCTAGAGTAGCTAGGTAGAGTAGGTTTTCGTTGTTCCGTCGCCGGTAATGGGGACGGCGATGAATAAGGAGGCTTCGGCTCTACTCCCGGTGGCTTGCTTCGCGGTGGCCGGTGGTAGATCTAGGAGTTGTTTGTCTAGGCGTGGTTGCCAGCGCGGTGGTGGCTGCGCTATGGACTTTTGTGCCTTCCCTCCGTCCGCGACTCGGTGGTGCCTTCTCCAGCGTCACCGGGGAGAGGGAGGCAGGGCTGCTGGAGCTACGGCCGCTGGTCTGTTGGGGCTGGCGGCGGCCTGGATGGTCTCGTGGCTCGTGCTGGGTTTGAGGATGGCGGATGGCGAATCCGGTGAGCTTCCTCGACATCGTCGACCGGAGTGGCCGGTTTCGGAGGAAGAAGGTGAGCCTGGGGCAAGACCCCGACCCGCGCGCCACAGCGATAGGTGGGCATCTTGGTGCTCCTTCTGGTGGTTCACAAAGCTGTTTTCAGCGATGGGGCTTCTTCTTCCTCGGTTTCGTTGGCTTCTGCTGGTTCCTCTCTCGGTGCTCGTCGCCGGAGGTGAACGGCGGGTGCGGGCTGGTGTTGCGGAGCTCGTCCGAGGACTTGGTTGTATTTTGGCTGTTCTTCGGGGGTGCTTCTGCAATTTGTACGAGTCTACGGTCCTTCTGGACCTTTCTCTCAGTTGTGTACGTGTATTGTACTCGGTCTGTACTTGTACTTAATATATATATACGTATGCTTTCAAAAAAAAAAAAGCAAAGGAACAGCTCGATAGCTTTCTTTCGGTTTGGAGTTGGTGATGGGTCGATCGCAACAGTGTATTGGTTGGGAATGCCAAATGGGTTTTTAAAAGGACCGAGACGTTGCTGAGCAGGTAGCAACATGAAACCGTCGCGTTTAAGAACGTCGGATCGGAGGCACTTTTCAGTGTACGTCTATCTTAGACTACAGTTTGTCTTGATTACTCCGCATTCAGTGTACATCCTATACATGATGTGACTGTCTACAACGCGCCCATATGTACCTTCTCCGTGTCCGTGGGAGGGACCTGGCTCGTGACAGTAACCCTTCCGCACCAGTCTTGTCCTCGGTAGACGGAGCAGATGATGGATCAAGCTTGCGAGGTTTCTGTGCCAAGGCCTGGCCTGATAGTTACAAGTTAGTGCTCCTGCGCACGGGCATATAGAGCGAAACAAGTTGCAGCTCTGTTGGCCGGAGGAGCAAGGAGAAGCACATCCATATGGAGTGAAGCAAGCAGAGTTTCCATGACAGGCTTAATAATCAATATAAACAATTGGCCATTACTTCCAGCAGACCATGATAAGTCGAGTTACCTGCACAAGCACGTGCTTGCACCAAACAATGTTGCTCGGCTTTGCCAAGCATATGATGATGCACTTAAAAAAAATTAAACCAAACAGCACGCCAGCACATGAATGTCTACTTGCTCTTTCTACACAACTGAGGCTGGCGCCCATAGCAACACAAAACAAGTTGTTCTTAACCATCCTTACAGATAGTATAAATATACAGTAATATATATACGACTCCTGCTAATCTAGTATGAAGATGGCATTAATTCTATAAATGCTGCACCATGGGAAGCAAAACCCTGAATCTGATGTTGCTATCTTCCAGTGGACAGTTCAATTGCGTCCTGGTTGTAGATGGAATCCTCGCCCCAGTCAAACCGCTGCTGCATCCGCTCATAGTCCTGCCTCCTCGTTACCTCGACCTGCTGCCACTCCTCCCATCGCTCGGCAAGGCCTTCCCCTTCGAGCATCCGGACCACCTCGGACATGGAGGGGCGGTCCTCAGGTGACCCCTGGGTGCACAGCAGCGCGATCTGCATCATCATCTCCACCTCCTGCCTATCAAAGTTAATGTTCAAGTTGCGATCCACGATGGCGTCTAGCCTCCCTTCTCTTTGTAGCTTCTTGACCTGCACATTTGATCACATGCCAGAGTCATCAGGGATTATTCTAGCAAATGTCGCGCTTCTCTCCCAACAATGCATGAATGTTCATTCAACTCTCTAAAGTTTTGGTCAATTGAGTTCAGAGGGGGTGTCTAGTGGAGGTGGAGTAGACTTACATGATCAAGCAACAGCACATCATCTTCTTCCTCCAGGCGTGAGAAGTCAATGGCGCGCTGTCCAGTGACCACTTCAAGAAGCATTATACCATAACCGAAAACATCAGTTCTCTCAGATGACTTCCCCGTGGACAGATATTCAGGTGCAATGTGACCCATAGTTCCACGGACTTGTGTGGTCACGGATGTCTTCTGTACATCCACCAACTTTGCCAAGCCAAAGTCACCGACAACTGGTTCAAAAGCTTCGTCAAGCAGGACATTCGCAGCCTTGACATCACGGTGTATGATCTTGGGATTGCAGTGCTCGTGCAGGTACTCCAGTCCACGCGCTGTGCCTATAGCCACTCGTTTCCTTGCGTTCCAATCTAATATTGGTTCCCCAGGCTTAAATTCTGCGCCATTCAACATTTCAACACAATGAGCACATAAGAGACTATCTAAATGGAAGGACAACAGCAAAACTAACAGGTACGTTTTTTGCTCCTTCACAAATCATGCATCAGTAGAGTCTGCACTGATGCAACTAGCCTACACATGATAAGATATGGCTAAAAGTAGAAAAGGTAATGAATTGACTGGTCCATAGCGAAAACAAAGCATACTGAAAGACAATCAAGGACATGTTCTGAATGTAGAACCAAAAAATTGCATTCATAGGTTCCTTAATCAGTTAATAAACACTGGATGTTGGAATTTACTGACTCCGGCCATTCATCTTTCTTTTCACCACTTACCTAGATGGTATATCTCAAAAGATTATTTGATATTGCACTTCCAAATTTATACCACCTACCAACTAATAGTTTAGATCATTTTAGCACTTACTAGAAACAAGTCTATGCAAGCTGGCATATTACACTGGTAAGCAAACTTAGCATATGAAATAACTATTTCATAGGTAGCTATCTAATGGTTAGTGTATGACAATATCTTCTCAAATACATGGATTAACCATGGCCTTGGTTGTGACTCCATAGATAAAATTAAAAATTACCATTGGAAAGGGCATTGAACGAGGGGTCTAAGAAACTTCATAGAGTAGCACAATTGTACGATTGCAAGGAGATTGGTTATGAAAGAAAGTACCTCGCAAACGGTAAGCCACACTAAGATTCTGCATGAAAGGATAAACAAGTAGACGTTCAGTTTGTGTTGTACAGAACCCAATCAATCTTAATAGATTCCGGTGAACTGCAACACTGATCAGCTCAACTTCACGCAAGAAGGCGGCCTCCCCGCCAGGACTTTCATAATCAGTTAGCCGCTTTACCGCAATCTTAGTGCCATCTGGAAGTGCTCCTTTATATACTTTCCCAAAGCCCCCCTGTCCGAGAACATTTTTCTCACTGAAGTTATCAGTAGCGAGTTGTAATTCTCGCCATGCGAATCTTTTCAACTGTCCAAACGCGATTCTTCGGTCGTCCTCACCTGGGGACAATAAGTTATCAGATTGGTTAGTTAAATGGAAGAAACATCTCCCAGCCTCTACATTCGAGGAATACATGCAGGCATGTCAGATCAGTTTGTTCAATACAAATGCAACCCATGCAAGCTTCAAAAACACAGATGGTGCTGCTAAAATGCTGCAAAAGGTGCTAGACACTAAAATATTTTCATATATCCAGAAACAGTGTTACGAGTAGTGTGCCAAACATACACCGGTACTGCGAGCCATAGTCGGAAATGAACTTGAGCCAAGTAATCCCGTTTTCTTGAAAATGATTGGGTTTGATACATGATAAAATTATAATGTGTAAAACACATCTTTGTAAGCTAATGAACAAGACTTACAAAATAAATTTAAGCTAGAACAGACTGATGAAAACAAACAAGCAGCAAATACACTACCTGATACATCCACAAATACTTCACGTAGATGGCCTTTTCTCCTTCCATTACAGATAATAAACAGAGCCCCTATGGTGAGTAGTCCTATCACTCCCCCAACTGTTCCAAGGACAATGCCTATCTTCGAACCACGGGATGCACCTATTGAAGAATTGACAAAATTAGCACATGTGCCGAAATTCTTTTACATTCGCCAAATCAAGACTCTGTATTTTCTGCTATTTGACAGCTGTTCAATGTAGAACAGAAAAGATGACCTGGGAGAAACAAAAGAAAATATGACTTGTTACCTTGGTAAGATGCACTTGATGCACAAGGGTTGGCGAAGTTTGCTCCACAAGTCAAGTTATTACCCGAAAAGCTGTGGGAGAAATAAACCTTTGTCAGACCTTCAAATTAGCAAACATGGACTTAAATGTTATAACGATCCCACAGTACTTGTATCGTGCAACTTCAAATAGTTGAGCAGGTATTGGACCGGAGAGACTGTTGTAGGCTAACCGACTGCCACCATAAGAAGAGTAAAGTTAGTTGTATATGATAAGAAATTAAGGAAACAGGCTAGTGTGAACAGAAATCACTAATATTTGTACTAATAGTTTACTGCTTACATGTCTGTCAAGCTTGAGATGGTTGCCAGGGTATCGGGAATAGACCCACTTAGACTGTTTTGACTCAGTATCCTGGTTAAAGAACAGAAATGTCAATGGGAAGGTTGCTTGACATTCATGAAATTCAGGAGTAAGAATTCTGATACATACAAGAGTTGGAGCTTCGAAACATGGCCAAGAGAAGCTGGGATTTCTCCAACAAGTAGGTTGTCTTCCAAATCTAAGCTTGTCAAACTAGATAGGTTACCAAACTGCTCTGGTATGCCACCGGTAATCTTGTTACCAGGCAAGGACCTGCCAAATCATTCACCAAAAAGGATTTTAAAATGTCGGAGAGTGTGGTCACATGATATAATAACACGACCGTCACTTCATCCAGTAGGCATAGAAATATCTAATACTCGGCAATTCTGACATCCATTTCTATAGATTCATAAGATAGTGGCATTTACAGAAAAAGGTGAGTAAGATAGAGTAGCCATTCCATCACAACTACTACTTAACATCTCAAAGATATTAAATCGTACTGGGGACTGTTTGTATAGCACATAACGTCGCTTCAAGTACACTTACAGAACATTCAAGTGTTCAAGGTCTCCAATTCTTGGCGACAGAATTCCAGTGAATCCCATAGAAGCCAATGTTCTGCAGCAGCAAAGCAGGTACGATTAACTCGGTGAAAAACTGAATGTCTTATTAAGTGTTGTACATATGAAGGTAAAGGAAACCATATAGAGGTTTACCAACTGTTGCAGGTACAGATACAGCAAATGGAAGTAAATCTGCTTTTATCATTGTCATATAGTTCCATAATGAGTATGTGCTCGAACAGATGCCTCTCAAATGATACTTAGAGTGGATTTTCAAAAATCTTAAGGGCTAATTGGAAATAAACACAGAATGTAAACTTTGAAAGGCAGTGCTCCTGAAAAAAGAAAATCCCAGCTCCTAGCTATGTAATCTATGGGGAAAATTTGGCAGTAAACAAAGAAAAAAAGGCGAAGATAAAGATCAACAATGGCAACTTACACTTGCACGACATTGTTGTTACTGTCACAAATAACAGAATTCCAAGTGCAGGGGTTAACTTGATTTTGGTTCCAGTCTGTAAGCTGTGTGTCAGTAGCGTTCAGTTTCTGCTTCATGTCATATAGTGCATCACCTAAGGAAACAAAAGATACTTCTTTGTTACTCATAGAAATTATGCTGGCTAACTAAGAAATGATTGCAAGCGTGCACTAAAAGGGTAGATAACTCTACAAATCATAGAAATGTAAGTAAACCTTGGTGATCGGATGCTGCAAATGGATGAAGAGACGCTATAATAAGAATGATGATGATCAGCTCCATCTTTCCTCTTTTGTTACTTAAGCATCAATGGAGTTACTTAGAAAAACTTGCACTGCAAGAAAATATGCACATTCTACTCATAGTAGTAGCAATCCGTTATCCGCCAAGTACCTGGTTAAAAAATCAGATCAGTGTGGAGCACACAATAAAAAAAGATGAAGACAGGGACCTTCAAGTACACTATCATCAGAGAAGAAGAAACAGAGGCTTGGATGGATTAACCGCAGTAAATCTTACCATACTAGTGTTTTAAAGTCTGTGGTTTTTTTAAAGGCCAGGTAATGGATTTTCTTCCGTATATAAAAATCAAACTAGTATTTATTTTCCAAATTACAACAGGACAGAAGCATATGCATCTATTCCAGGAATGAGACAAGAGAGCCCCCAATCCTCAGAGAACAAGGAAACCCTTAAGTTCCACGATTTACCCGAGCCCAGAAAACCCTGGGATAATCCCAAAAGCTCTGGATATAAAATACAAATAGCCCCTGAAATCCCATAACTCCCGATCGAACTATCGAATTCCCAATTTCTATGGAGTGTATACCTTCTCGAAAGACTGAAATCGATATTCTAGAAGGTAGTTTGAGGAACTAACTAGAGGCTTAGCACAATCAAATTGAAACAACTCCTCCTCGAAATGAAAACTGAACCCCGGTGACACTCACACAGATAAACTTCACAATTCGAAACACCAGCGAGCTGCAATACTCGGTACCGAGTCTGCCTCTCTCGTCACTGGTTCGTCAATACTACTTACTACCAGTATTTTTTTCCAATCACAACGGGACAGAAGCGCACGCACCTATTCCAGGAATGGGACAAGAGAGCCCCCCAATCCCCAAGGAACAAGCAAGACCTTAAGTTGCACAGTTTACCCAAGCCCAGCAAACCCTGAAACAATCACAAGATCTCTGGATACAGAACACAGGGCCCCTGAATTTCCCTGGCTCCTAAACCATCGTAACCCGAGTTAAATGTTCACTGGAGTACGCCTTATTAGCAAGAGTAGAGTGCGAATTCTGGAAGCTAACCGTTAGAAGAGTGATGTGACGAACTAACTAGAGGCTTCACAAAATCAAAAGTGAGCACGGTGTAGGAGAACACTGAATCCCAGCCACATGAAACCGAATTACCGATAACAATTCGAACCTTAGCGAGACAGGAGCACAATACTCGGTACCGAATCGGACGCCCTCGTCGCCACCCACACCCACGCACGCACGGAGCAAGGGGACAAGTACCTACCGGTCAGTCTGGCCAGCCAGCCGCCGCGCCCTGGGGAGAAGGAACTTGCGGAATTACGCGCTGAGCCCCATCCGCGCCGCCGCCGCCAGTGCGCGGGTGGAGACGTGGGTGGACGACGACCGGAGCGGTTGACTCCCGCGGACGCCGAAATTGACTGCTGCCCGGGTGCCGGTGCGCGCTGAATCCATTTGAGGTAGACGGAGGGTGGGTTGGGGCCGCCGCAACCTCGTCGGGTTGGTGGATTCCTTTTTTTTTTCTTCTTCGCCCGGGATAAGACGGAATTGGGGTCACTCATCAGCTCGGGTTCTGAACTTCTGATGCCCGCCGCGACAGTGGTTTGGTTCCCGCTACGACGCGAGCGACGTCGCTTTCCGGGCCAGCGCACGCGTTCTGTCCGTGCCCTGTTTTTTTCCTTGTTGGGCGGTGCTGGGCGGCGATGGCACGGCACGGCACGCCGGCCAGTGGGAAATCGGCAGGGGATCTCTCCCGATCGATGACGGCGGCACTGCTGATCATTTGGTTTCGTTTCCACTTGGACACGGGCGGCGCGGTTCGACGGCCGCAGGTGCCAGCAGCCAGCCAGGCTGCTGCGGCGGTGGCGTCCGGGTGCCTCCAACCCCGGTTCACGCTTTGCTCGTGGACGCATGTTTCTCGCCTGGCGTGGGTCGGCACGTCACTCGCCGGAGGATCACGGGGCTCCACCCGCGGCAGTCCCGGCCATGCAAGTCGTCGCACGGCGCGATTCACAGCGGCTACACTGCACAACGAGCAACACGCAGCCTGCAGCCACATCCCCACTCAAGGAGTTAGGATTTCAAAAAACCACCACATGTGGAGTTAGGATTTATAAAAACTATCAAGATGCAAGTTTCTTTTGCAAAAAATCCACCGCTATTGCATAATACTGTAACAAATAGTCAAATAGTGTTGACTGGCTGGTTTGTGTGCGCTAGGCCTAGGCGAGTTTCACCCTAATGTCGCGCCGCCACCACACATCGACTAACACCAAACATTTCAACGTCGGCATGGTATTGATTACACAAGATTGAACAAGTTCAAAAGTAAATGAGAAAGACAAACCGCAGGAGGAACTACAAAGGCCGAAAGCTGCTACCAAGCCCAAATAACAGCTACAAGTCCATGGGCACCACTACGCCACCAGGGGAGGTTTGGGTACCTCCGCTCCTAAACTAGCCAACCACCGCTGAATCCAACGTTACGCTACCACAAATACGCCCAAACTCCATGACGCGACGTCATCAATGGACCATCTAGAACAAGTCACGAAGAACCCGCCGCAAACGGGAGAAGGCAGGGGGGGCATCAGAGAAAAAGGAGGTACCGGCGACAACGGGGTGAAAAGTCGGCTAGATGCCGACCTCGGTATGTGTTGTCGAAGGAGGGAACCCTTACCTCCCACCCAGACTCGAGGGTGTCGCCCCACCAACAAACACACCATAAAGAGGAGGATGAGCACCCAAAGATTAACTTGGACTTGTTGGCTGACACCTCCAACCTCGCCTTCGTCCCGCCCAAATCGTACCATTGGCAATGTCACAATGTTGTTGTCCACTCTGCCCCCTCATCCCGAAGTGTTGCCTCAAATGAGGAGGATGACACCAGAGCGTCGCCGCCGCCCATCCAAGGCCTAGGTTTTCACCCGGGAATGGAGGATAAAAGTGTGGGGGGAGGTTACCTCATCATCACCTCTGTAGACGATGTCGATATGGCTGGCTAGCAGCCAAATAAGAGGTTTGCCCTGGGAATCCTCCCCAACCGCCTCGCAAGCACCCAGATCGGGTAGCCCGAGGACCACACGAGATGGATCTGGCGTAGAGAAGAATACAATAGGAGACACCAACATATCTGACGAAGATGATACCGGAGCACCATGACGAGACTTCCACAGGCTCCTCACGGCCAAGGCGACCGGCCAGCACCAGCGCGCACCACATGCCTTCCAGTCGACATCATGCCACCCAAGCTGCTGCCCCGGCTTCCAAAGCCCTCCGCGAGGACAGAGCAACACAGATCCTAGCAACCACCCTCACCGAAGGCTACACGGAAAAGTCCAGTGACCCCCTCAGACGAGACGGGGAAGGGAAAGAAGGGGAGGAGAAGCCCGGTGGGTAGGGTTTCGTCCGCCCACCATAATAGTAATTAATTGAGATTTATACAGTTCTTTACACAGGAAGAGCAACGGCATACTATATATCATGTATATCACCTTTAATTTTAGGTCATTTGACGCAGCATACATAACCGAACTAAGCGGCTAAGCTTAAAACTGCCACGAGTATGAACAAAAACGCTGGTCACTTTGTCTATGTACCACCTTTAAATTTCGGTCACTTCACTTGGTCTTCTCCTGCTAGACCCATCCTGCTAGACCCATCCTGCTAGACCTTCAACCATCCGCCGGGATACACCTCGGTCGTCTTTCCATTGTCTACGTTCTTCGCCCTCGAGTCGCTCTGTATTGACTTTTCAGAAAGTGATGGTAAAATTGCCGTAAAGCTTGTTCCCTTGCTTCTCCTGCAAGCACAAATGGGTTGTTTCAGAAGATCTGCTAATATGACGCGTGTCAGATTAGTCTCTACTAATGGTCACATACCTGAGATGAGCTATGAAGAACACCGCCCCGATGAGCGTGATTCCTCCAGCAACTGACTTTAGCACCCCATTACTCCCTGATTTGGGGGCATCGTTCTCGGTCTTATGATCACCGGTGTTTTTGTTCTCAACTGTATGTTGTGGTTTCACCCCTTCGTCTTCAGACTTGGGAGAATCCTGGATGGTAAGAAATGCTTAGCGTGCTACCGAAATATTTCAGATAAAAAACTGCGACTGTGAAAGTAATATCTAAAAATGTTTAACATATAAGGAGGTACCATGTGATCCCCAGTGCTGATTTCATGTTTCGGCCCTCGACTTGCCGTATCATCTTCAGAAACTGCTGGCAATTGGCCACCCATAGTACCTCCTGGGGCTAAACCTGACTCTGAACCCAACCTCAACTCAGGTGTCTCTCCCTTTAATCCAAGTCTCGGTCCTTCACAACTTGAACATACAGATTCCCTGTCACAGACAGGAGCATCACAATGTTGATCAGTTGTGCTAGTGTTCTTTTGGAGGTCATCGTCACCTTCGGTCTGCGGATTATCATCAGATCTTTTGCCACTTTCCTCGACAGAATAATGCAGAGGTTCAACATGTCCATCAGGAATCCTTTCAGAAACTTCCAGATCATTCTTGCTACTGTAAGACACTAAATGACCGTTTGTTGAAGATCCGGTAGAACAACGGCGCAGTTGGTCGTTCTGAAAGGGTGTTGAATCCACAGAATCGATGTCCTTACCGCCAAAGTCAAGTGATCCCACTGATTCAGCGAGCGACTTCTCTTCGGGCATGTCATGACCGTTATCTCCATAGCCTTCACATTCTTCCTTGGGGGCATTTACTAATTGCAAAACCTCAGAAGGATCGTCTTCAACAACAGAGTTCTGAGGTTCTGGCAGAAAGATACTGCTCTCTGCTTCATCAGAGTCATACTGTGTGTCACCGTTCTGTTCTCCAAATATGCTCTGTGGAAAATGGAGGTGAAAGGAACAGTATTGATGTTAAGCACATGATCAGACAGTGCAAGCATGCAAAGAAAGTTAAAGAAATCGTATTCAGAGAGTTTGCCAGCAGGTGCAATACATCAGAACTGGCGCGCGGACTGTGTCCACTCGAACAAGATGAACTGCGTTGCGGTTGCTCCAGACTTCTGCGGATGCCTCCGACAATATAGTTGGGCATGGCTATTGTGCGAGTTACAATATCAAAATCAGGCACCTGGCACCAAGGAAGAAGAAATGCTTGCTATGAAATTACAGCTTGTATTGGGCAACCATAAGTTATCTGAAAGGACTGTTTTAAATAGGTTGCATTCAACTCTAGCACTTACATTTAGGTGCATTGTCCCAGCCTTTTTGATAGCGAACGTATACACATACAGACTTTCCGTACATTTCTTTTCTCGACCACGTCCGAAGGTGTAAACAAATCAATCCCGGCTAAACCAAGGATTTGGCATATCTGGAAACGAAAAATAATATGATAAGATGCCCTTTCAGAAAAGAAATATCAAGCCAGTGAATGATATGACATTGCCGTTTTCTGGGGAAAAAGAGAGGGACTGTTAAACCGTGTGGCGGAATCTTTGGACAGGTCGCCACTTCCTCAGACAAGTCTGCGTGTTCAGGGATATTAACCCAGCATCAAAGGGACATGAAATTATCAATACCTTCAGAAACGAGTCGACTTTAGGATAGGGCGTATATTTCCCATTGCTTTTGCCAGAAGTAGTTCTCTCATACATATAAACTTTTGATTGCTTGAGTTGTTCATTGTTCTTTCTCAGCAGCCTTTTCCATAATAATTTCGAAACTTGAAATCTGTCAGCATGTATATAACAAGCAGAATCAAGGAAACATTATCGGAATTTAATGAAATAAAAAAGTGTCAGAACGTGGAACTACTTGGATTACTATTTACCATATAAAACAAGGTAGCTAGTATGGCAATTCAGCTAGACAAAGAAACTGCATGCATAATTCTACAATATGGAAACGGCACAATTAACTCGGACCCGAAGGGAAACTATACGTGCACAGAGCTGATTTTTTAGATGGGAAAGGGAATAACAGTATGTTCATCGGAACTCCAACTATAAATTGCTTCCATGCATCTCCTGAAACACTGCCTGTAGTTTTCTGTTTTGACATCTATTGAATTGAATCAGTGACCCCCATGTAAGACAATTAGGAATTAGCTAAAGAATGTCAATCAATGAGAACCAAGATTTCATTAGCTGCACACTACAGTACAAAATCCTATGAAGTAATACCAAGTACAAGGATTACATGGTAGGAAGTGCTAATAACTACATACTAAAATTATATACTGCATTTGTTCCTATAAGGACTGAGGACGAAACAAGAATCTTACAGCAACTCTCCATCACCTAGAAGGTCCGCAACCAAGATATCTTCATCAAACCTAAGATGAAGAACTTCACCAAGCCAGATTTTTGTTTGTTTCTGAAACAAAAATAGACATAAAAGGAAAATCCACACAACAGAGAAATTGAATACAACGCCAAGAAGCAATAACTGAAAGTAGGACAGAACGTGCTATGATTCACAGTATTGGGAGCGAAAGAAGCTGTAAGCATAGAGGTGTATGTATAACCAATAAAGAAAGATATTTTCAGTAGAGTGATATCTAATAAAAGAAAGTGCTTGGCAAGTATCTGCCATAGGAATAAACTATGAAAAAAAAAGAATGGCGGGACATCACTATGCAGTCTAGCATTGGTTACTAAGAACATCCGTACTGAGTTTTGGATTCACATTTAGTACTACAAACATAGACATTGTTATTATATTTTAATTGTAAATGCAGCTAAATATATGATTAACATTCGTGGAAAATGTAGCTATATTTCATTCAATTTTGATACATAATTTGAAAGAAATGTTAAAAGGTTCAACAGAATGTATATCTCGTGTTTATCTCTTCTTTTTTTTGCGAAGTATATCTCATGTTTATCACTCACAAAATTTGATTTACGAAATGTACACATCATGACATCAACATGGTTTCTTAGACTTGTAGTATTATTGTACATCTGGTGTGCAATTGTGGAAGTTATACAGGTGGCAAGCACCACATCCTTGTTCATCACCAACCTCGTTGAATTTTCTCACGGGTTATTCAATTGAGCACAAGCACTTAAGTTGAAAATGTGATATAAAAAAATCCAGCATAGGCTATTTTTTTTTAACCTTTTCGCCTTATCAATTGCATTCCAAGCATGGAAACATAATAAATCTTTTAAATTAAAGGTAGCTCCTTGATACGAATCTGTTTCACTGAACATGGCTTTACATATGTGTAAAATTCATGTTCTTATCTGAACCAGCCATCATCCGGGTCTAGTACTTTTTAGTTTTGTCGCGGTTTCTACCTCTGAAAACACCTACGAGGCTATGATATGCAAGTCAAAATAAGCGCAACAAGGTACAAATTCCTGAAATTATCAACGCTTCACTCTTAACTAATTGCACTGCTCTCATCCTTAGACAGCATCGAATGCAAGAACCTGTTAAATTAACAGCAAGAACCAGTAGTGGCGGAACAGTGAATTGGCCTCTGTTGGAATTGACGTGTTGAGCTTATTTGATAATCTGCTATGAAAAGGTAACCGCGAAAACAGATTTTTCTTCTTTTTTAATTTATCATAATCGTCTCCGATGGATCGAACACTTTGTTCCCACGGCGGAAAAATCGAGCACCGGCCAATACCAAACATCTCGCGTTAATTACAAACCAAACCAGATAGTATGAGCGTGTTGAACGCACGCAGGAAACCGCCTCCCGAGCATCTGCAAGGAAGGAAGGAAGGAAGCAGGCGGCGCCGGCAGAGCCGCTCCGCATGGCGAGATGATTCGTTCGGGTGGCAGACTGACCTGCAGGAAGGCGTCGTCGAGCTGGCGGAAGCTGGACGCGGGCGACGCCACCACCCCCGGCGCCGGCGTCCCCTGCTGCGCCCTCCTCATGAGGGTAGCACCAGCTCAGCTCCTCGGGCGCCAGGTAGGAGGGGCTCGCTTCAGCAGCGGCGGTGGTGATGGAGTGCAGGCAGGGTGATGGGGGCAGGGTGGGCGGTGCGGCAACCGCGTGTCGCGTCCTGCGCCGGAATAAGCGCGGGCGCTATACCCCGCGCGATTTACTCACTCGCTCGCCATCGCCTCCCTTTTTTATTGCCCCCCGACGGAACGGGCGGGGCACACGTGATGGATCGCTGGGATTTCGCCCGGTTTGCCGTGCGGCGGCGTACAGTACACGTGCCCAATCAGAGAGAGAGAGAGAGAGAGAGAAGAGAGAGAGAGAGAGAGAGACGGCGTGCTGCCCTCCGCCCGCCCACCCGCCCGCGTGCTGCCGATTTGATTTCAGGGCGGCGTCCGTTTGGGGTTTTTGCGGGCGTGTCGGCGTCAACGTCGCCTCACGACTCACACGAGCAGAGCGGGACAAAACCGCGAGACGAAGCAGACCGGGCTCGACCCCTGGGCGTTTAGTCCGCCATCCGTATCGTATGGCCACGGACCATGGCTGCGAGTACTACAGGAGGTGTTTTTGCTTATCCATTTGTGGTGCAGACTCTTTTCGGCAGGAGGTGTTTTTGCTTATCCATCTCGAGCATTGTTTGCAGCACTAGATTTTGATCGTATGAATTCTGAAAGGGTCGTCTCCACTAGTACGTGAGGTGACGGATGAAATCCAGTGATGACGTGATTCATGACCCCTCCTAGGGATTTGTTTTCCCGTGGTTCTAGCACTCGTCGTATATCTAGGGAATGAACCGTCAATTAGTTAGAGCATCCGTAGCCGTGACTGTAAACTTTCGGCGGCTTTACGGGTTCAGATCGTTTTTTTGAGACAGAACAGAGCCCGTAAAGCCGGCTTGGCTTTTTCGGGCGCCTGAGAATCTGAGGCGCGGATCTGGATAAGTAGCGGTCGGCGCCCCATTTTCAGTCCACGCCCCCAGTCCCTCCGCCTCCTCCAACGAGCAATCCGTCCCTCCGTCTCCCCACCTCCGACGAGCAATCCGTCACTCCTCCGCCCAGATCCACCTCCTCCGCGCCGCAATGCCACCGAAGATGAAGACGACGAAGCGCGAGGCGTCCTCCCGCCCCGTCGTCGACCCGTCGGATCTCTACGACGAGGCGAGGGAGCGGGCCGTGAGGTCCGACGGTAAGTACTACGCCAAGTACGGCGCAGCGATGCCACCAAAGCTCATGTACCGCGCGGTGCCGGAGTTCGACCGCCTCCGCGCCGCCGCCAGGAACGGCCAGGGGAGCTCGAGCGGCGCCGGCGAGGGGAGCTCGAGCGGCGCGGGAAGCTCTTCCCGCGCCATGGTGAGAAGGGTGTCGCCGCCGCTGCCGGAGGAGGAGGAGGATGTCGAGGGGTACGACGTCGAGGCGTTCGGGAGGTCGCTGTCCGCCCTCGACTTCGTCCCCGACAACGTCGTCGAGGCCGTCGTGGCGACCATGTGCGAGCGGTCGGCGGCGGAGGAACCGGAGCTCGAGGCTCAGTGCCGCCGCGCCGTCGAGCTCAACGACGCACTCCTCAACAAGGCCCTCGCGGACTCGCTCGCGGAGCCCGTCGCCGTCGTCTCCTCTGACGACGAATGAAGAGCGGCGCCGCTCCGCTGCGAGATCAGTGTCGCCGCGGCGCCCCCGGGTAGGGTTAGGGCTAGCGTAGGTTTATAGCTAGCCTCTTTTGCATCTCCGGTGATCACCGGCGGTGTAAATTGGTGATCGATGTCGCCGGAGGAGGAGGAGGTCGAGGGGTACGACGCCGAGGCGTTCGGGCGGTCGCTGTCCGCCCTCGACTTCGTCCCCGACAACGCTGTCGACGCCGTCGTGGCGACCATGTGCGAGCGGTCGGCGGCGGAGGAACCGGAGCTCGAGGCTCAGGGCCGCCACACCGTTGACTCAATGGCGCGCTCCTCAACAAGGCCCTCGCGGACTCGCTTGCGGAGCCCATCGTCGTCGTCTCCTCCGACGACGAATGAAGAGCGGTACCGCTCCGCCGCCGCGCCGCTGCGAGATCTGTGTCGCCGCGGCGCCCCCGGGTAGGGTTAGGTTAGGGTTAGGGCTAGCGTAGGTTTATAGCTAGCCTCTTTTGCATCTCCGGTGATCACCGGCGGCGTATTTTGATTGTAAACCGGTGATCATCGCCACCGTTTGTCCGTTTGTTCGCGGCAATGAAAATATATATTTAAATTTAGAGTTTCTGCAGCTTTTTCAATTCGCAAACAGCCCAAAACGCGAACCGAAAACGCGGTTTTCAGTTTCACCTTTTTTGTCACTGCTAGAGATGCTCTTAGTGAGGGCGCGCTTGTTTCTTGATTTGCCTTTCGCGGGCCATAAATTCCTCCGATCAAAAGTACTCCTACCTTCTTGCCAGATACTCCTACAACTGTTTTCAAACTCTTACTCCACGAAATTCAATGAAGGGAGTAAAGCACGGGAAATCCACTTTGGCTCCCGGGCTCATCTGTACCCGGGTGCCTTTTCGATTTTTTGAATTTTAAAAATGCTTCAAAAATATCTGAAAAAAATTGTGCGGAAACATATTCATGTATTCAATACTCGTGTAAATTTTCGACAGAAAATATCAATTTTTGCGCCCTGTGCAAAAAAGACAAATATCTGACAGACAAAATAGGTGAACAGTCCACTATTCAAAAAGACAGATTTGTCTTTTTTTACACAGGGCGCAAAAATTGATATTTTTTATCGAAATTTTACACGAGTGTTGAATACTTCAATATGTTCATGTCCAATTTTTTTCAGAATTTTTTGAAGCATTTTCGTATTTAAAAAAATCGGAAACAAAACCGGGAGCAGATGAGCCCGGGAGCCAAAACGCCATCCCCGTAAAGCACGCTCTACGGACGGGAGGAATTATCCAATAATGTCTCCTGTTTAGTCAAATCACAATTACTAGACACAAAATGAATCTAGAGACATCTATTTAGGAGTCAAGTAATATGGAACGGAGGGAGTATTTAGCAGCCAACCACCATGTGACAATTAGTACTCCAGTACTTATTATGATCAGGTTGATCATAAACGAAATGGGACCTTAACCACATTCCACTATTCACTCCAGGTTTCAGGGTACATATTCCTTTTTCCCGTACATAGAGCAGACAGTCGCCAAACAAAATTGCGGGTAATAAGTGATAACACCAGAAAGTTGCAATTTTCCACTTGCTATGAGACATGCGTAAAGAATACCAGGCAATATAATGCTCCGGCTAATTTAGGAGCAACAAGCCATGGGGTAAAGAATGATAAGGTTGAACATTTACAAACACCGGGTCACCCTAATATCATTGCAATTCCAACTCTTTTCCACTAAGTTGTACAAAATCTATTGATTGTCCTCAAAAAGAAAAAAAAACTTTGCCTATGGAAAAAAAGTACACAAACAATCCAACAAACACGGTCAAGGCTCAACCTCACCGATCCTATTTGACTACACACCCTCCTAACATATGGCACCATGAATGGAGATGATCTTGAAGATCTGCAAAACAATAGGCTATTAGCTATGTGGTAAAATGGAGTAATAGGGAGCAAAACTGGTCTAACTAAATAAATGGGACAGCTAACATCTACTGTAGGAAGCTTGTCCATTTGTTTGGCAGAAATAAACAGCTTACCTGTTCAAGAGCTGAGCCGAGGTTGGACAAACGGAGACACCACACTATCAATACTATTGCCTATTTGCCGGAGGAGACAGAGAATCAAAAGAAGCTCGAAGTGGCCTGTTAACAAATGGGTGCGCCAAAAGTTCTGATGCGGTAGGCCGCGCCTCTGGATCAACTCTTACACACTGGCCGATGAAATCTTGAGCTTCTTTTGACAAATAGCTGGGCATGGGAGGTTGTTCTCCTCTTCCAATCTTAAAGAAAGCATTTGTCTACAAGTAGTGAAGCAACATTAGTGGAGAGCCAAGTTAAAATAAACACATTAGCTGAGAGCCGAAAATCCCCATAGAAACACGCACCAATTTTTAGAACCAAAATGATCACACAAACTAATAATGTGCAATTTTCACAGCAATAATAAAAAATGAAAAGGACACATTGGTTCAACCAGCAGCAGGTCCAAGTTATTTAATTCATAAAACTTTAAAGGCACAGGGTTATTATTGATATAGGTTCCACATACATTCGAGAGATAGATAATGCTTCTGGCTTGGAAGGGGGAAAGGTGATGATTTCCCCATGTTCTACAACAGCAAGTGCATGGACAGATCCCAGATCCCAACATCAAATTATTTAAAGAAAAATGACAATAATCTATTGGCATCCTACGGCATCTTTATTACAAACTCATATAGGGACTGCAATTTTTCTGCAACTTAATTTCGAAATTCTTCCCACCCCACAAGTTAATATACTACACATCAAATAAGGTCTAACGGATAATAGCATTAACAGCAGAACATATTTCATTTATTTTTTCCGGCAAGTATACCAGAGAACCAAAACCTATGAAGTTGAAATATGACATACCCACTCCACATTAGGATACGGTATTTGGCGTGTTAGCATTTCCAACACAGTGCAACCCAAGCTCCACATATCAGCTGCAGGCCCATATGTTGTTCTTGGATTAACAACCTGAAAGTGGGAAGGTGCATTGAGAACTTGTGTGCTTATAGTTACTGAATATTGCAAAATAACATCAAAATCGGATAACTTGAATTTAATCAGCATAGTTTACCTCAGGTGCCATCCAATAAACACTTCCTTTGCATGATCTCAGCATATTAATTTTAGACATCTGAATAACAAGAAAGTAATACATAAGACAATTTTCTCATCTGAAGCAGTGCACATAACATCGTAGAGGCAAGAGGGCTCACCTCCTTTGCCAATCCAAAATCTGCAAGTTTTACTGATCCATTTGCGTGAACCAATATATTGGCGCATTTGATATCTCTGAGTACAAAGAATTGTCACAATTAATCAGAAGTATTGTGTGACGGGAAAATTGAGGATCATCCAAAGATTTGGCATCAACTTAAATGTAATTTTAGATTGGCCAATCTAAACAGTGGCAATTCTATGAACTAGCCCTTTATTCCTATCCTTCATATTTTTGCTTATTTTCCACCTACCTTTGTACAAAGAATTGTCACAATTAATCAGAAGTATTGTGTGAAGGGAAACTTGAGGATCATCCAAAGATATGGCATCAACTTAAATGTAATTTTAGATTGGCCAATCTAAACAGTGGCAATTCTATGATCTACCCCTTTATTCCTATCCTTCATTTTTGCTTATTTTCCACCGACCTTTGTAGCATTGCACTAAAAACACGAGAGCCTTTAAAAAAAAAAAACACAAGTGCTGAAGGTGTGGTTGCTATGTGTGCGCCGTGCATGTCAGGCTTGGCTGGAGCACAGTGGTAATTCTATGATCTACCCCTTTATTCCTATACTTCAGATTTTTGCTTATTTTCCACCTACCTTTGTAGCATTGCACTAAAAACACGAGAGCCTTTTCAAGAAAAAAAAAACACAAGTGCTGAAGGTGTGGTTGCTATGTGTGCACCGTGCATGTCAGGCTTGGCCGGAGCACAGGGCAGACAAGCTGCTGGCATAGATGATGGTATGATGATGGTACCCAAAATGATGATAGTGAACTAACTGGTTGCTGTGCTTCTAACAGTACTAGACTAGTAATGACCAAGTGTGATAGTACTTGGCTTACATGTAAGTTGTACTTCATCATTGTCTATGTTTATTTATGTTGCACAATCCGACACTACAGTATAGAAGATACTTTTACTGTTATGCAAACCATGTGATGCAATAAGAGATGTCTTTAACAAGAACTTTGATTCAACTCCACATCTTACCCTCTCATGCAAGGCGACCCAAAAAAAAAACACAAAGAAAGAAGTATAAGGTCCAATATACAAAGAGCTTTATTTGTTTATAAGCCAAAAGAACCTATTCATTATTGGATAGCAGATTTGCTCCCTCATGTGGTGTGCTATTCACAGTATAAGTGCATGACACATGGGATCAAAAGCTCATATTTCCTACACCTAATTCTTATTGAAAAGGATGTTCAAAGGATAAAATTTATTGGCTATGGCAACAGCATCGCATGCACCTATTATTTCTAACATAAATCAGAAGAAGAGCAGCATTATACCTGTGGACCACATTTCTCTCATGAAGATAAACTAATCCATTGAGAATCTGTCTTGTGTATGCAGAGACTTGTGAATCTCGCAGTTTATACTTCTGATAGAGGGACAAAAGAGAACCTTGTGTAACAAGCTCAATAAAAATGTAGAGTTTCGATTCTTCCTGCATTTTAATTTTGAACATTATTGCTAACAAACAGAGATAATTACTACTCCCTCCGTTCCATAATATAAGCCTTTTTAGAAAGCTAGTTCAGCTTTCTAAAAAGGCTTATATTGTGGAACCAAGGTAGTACTTAAATCAAATAGATTCTAGACTCAGGATGCTGAACCAAGCAACGTCAAAAGGAGTGCGGAATATACCTTGTCAGTTCCATAATACTGGACTATATTTTCATGTTCAAACTGACTAAGGAGAGCGATTTCCTAAGAAGCAAAGAACATAAAATCAAAGAATGCATAAACAATAAAAAAAAAGCTTTAGAAGATGTCAGATTTGTGAAATGTGACACAGACAGCAGCAGATATCACATATTTAATACTATGAGACAAATCAAGAATAACAGCTAACCTGTTCAAGTGCAAGAATAGACTGTTGTGCATTGCTTCCTTGGTCAAGCAAAGAAACTTCCTTAACAGCAAAAAATGCACCTTCACTGCAGAAATATTCAATAACAGACACTAATGAATATATTATATTAATGCTTATCAATGTTACAGCAGAAACAAGAAAGTATATGTCCCCACCCCTAATAATTTCCTAATGAATAGAAATGTGCACTGTGAAGGGATAATGGGAAGTCATGTTTTGTTATGCTCAGCTGGTTGTTTATGTTGTTCCGCGCTCTGTTTGTAAGTTCTTTGTGATCAGTACTAGCAACCATTGCAGGTATCAAGCTTCTTTGTAGGCATGACAGCATAATGGCGTTACATGCGAAGAGTTAGATATGAATCAAGCTCGTTCAGATACCATATGATATATTATTGCAGAACCAAACTATTCCTGAAGCCCATCTTAGTTCTCCCTATATCAGTCAAATAGTAATAATACTCCTTCCGATCCATAATAAGTGTCGGAGATTTAGTACTAGTCTAGTACAAAGTTTGTACGAAATCACCGATACTTATTTTGGATCGGAGGGAGTATTATAAATCATTCATTAACAACTACTCAAGAGTCAAGAGTACTGTATGAGTCATGTAGAGAACAGCTTCCATCCCAAGTCTGCCCAGATTACTGTGAGCTTTATGACTTATCAATAAACAATAATCATGGTAAGAACATGCAGAGAATTATGTCATCAGCAAATCAACATTAGTTATACGAGACACGTTACTATAGCAGTAACACAGCCAGTGCTCTGCTCACTCGCCTAGTCTATGGAAATTACAGAACGGGCACATATCAGACCAGCACATATCAGAATTGCTCTGGTACCCCACCCCCAAAAAAGCAACAACACACATACTTACCTAAAATGATGTTTGGTACTCTACTTGTGTACTTGTAAACTATAGATACTAAATGATGAGCTGCACGGCTGCACCCATGTCCTAGCAACGATATACCATTGTTTGGACTAGCTAAGATTATCTTTAATTAACCATAATGTGAGACGAATAACAGGCCTACTTTTCACATGCCTAAATTAGACGGAAGACAGCAGTACCTCCATGGATCCACGAGAAAGGAAATGATGCATAAGATGCACGGCGGACAATCAAGCGTCAATTAAAGAATTGCTACTTACTCACTGATCCCCTCGTACACCGTCCCGAATGAGCCACTCCCCAAAAGCGCACCACGCATCCATGACTTGATTTGCCGCTTGAACTTGCCATTGGGCGAGATGTTGAACACAGGCTCCGTATTCGTGCTTGATGCATCATCATCATTCGTTGTCGACAATGAGGATGTCCCGGTGAACCCTTCAAAGGTCTCTCCTACCCTCCACCCTTTAAGCTCTCCCTCAGCCCCTGTAAATCCTTCGTCGGTCTCCTCAGCGTCCTCCTCCTCCTCTGTGTCCGACATGTGAGGTGTTTCAACATGTTCATCATAAGAAGTTCGTAGTTCACTATTCTCTTCCCTGGGAGCAAACGAGCTCACAATGTCCCAAGCCGATCCGGTCGTGATCTGAGCCACAGACGGCCGCCTCACCGGCGGCAGCGCGAGTCCCGTGATCGGCGGAGGCGGGGAGAGCAGTGGCGGCCGGACGCCTCGGATCCCGACGTCCCCGCCTCCCCTTCTCGGCGAGATGAGCGACAAGCCCGCGACGGGCTCCACGAGAGCAGCAACCGTAGGGGTGGCGGCCTTGGGGGATTCCACTAGCGCCGCGACGGTGAGCTCCTCCACCGAGTCGGCGGCGGTGGAGGTGGAGGACGAGTGGATGGGCTCCTCCGGAATGGGGTCGGGGAAGGCGAGAGGCGCGGGCCACGGGCCGTCGGGGGCGGAGGTAGAGCGGACGATTTCCACAGGAAGGTTCGACGACGTGTCTGGGCGGGGGCGGGCGAGGAGGTCGGAGCTGGAGCGCGCCTTGCGGGCCTCCCAGGCGGCGACGGGGATGGCGAAGTCCTCCGGCCCCGACAGGCCCAGGCTGCGGCAGAGCTCGTCCACCTCCCCCTCCGCGCTGCCGCTGATCCGGAAGTCCGTGCCGCCGCCCCTGGCCGCCAGGTCGAGCGAGCGTGACGGGCGGACCCCCGGAGACCGCTGGGCCGACGAGGACGTGGAGGACCACGACGCCGACACGGACGTCCCCGCGCCCGCGCCGGGCTCGTAGTCGATGTGCTTCACGGCGTTGCGGCGCTCCAGCCGCGGGCTCCGTCCGCGGCTTCCGCTCCCGCTCCCGCTGCCGCTGCCGCTCCCGCCGCCGCTGCGGCGGCTGCTGCCGGAGTCCATGGGGGCGGCGTCCCCGCCGCGGCGGCCGGAGGGCGAGGCGGGCGAGGACTGCTTACTACGGCCCCACGAGAACATCTGGGTCCATAAGACGGGGGCGCCGAGCCGCGACGAGCTAGATGCTGCTGAGCTGCTCCATGGGTTGGGGGCGCGTCGAATTTGAGCTTGCTTCTATTCTGCCGTCGAACGAAGCCCCGCGCCGCAGGATTTGGGGGATTGGGGGAGCGTCACCGTCGGCTCGGCTGGCTTCCGGGAGGAGGGAAGTGGCGTGCGCGGTGGCACGGTGGTGGTGAGTGATTTTCAATTCAAGAGGGGCCCCGAGGGGTTTCAATGCCAGGTGGGTCCACGTGTGTCTGGGGCCCATGGGCAGTGAGCGAGGCGGCGATGCTGGCCTCTCTCCGTGATCTGGTTTGGAGGAGGGGTTGGCTGGACGCGGGTTGACTGCGACGACCGGCGGTGGAGTGGCCCCGCGGTAACAAAGAAACGGGGTGGATGCGCCTTCGTGCGGGGGTCCCGCCTGTCAGTGGAAGGGTTGATGGGTTAAAACGAATGGCTGCCGTCGGCGTGGACGTGAGCAGGGGCCAGTGGAGAAGGGGGTGTGAATGCGCGGCGTTGTCCGTCCATGCACGGACGTCCTCCATGCACCGCCTGTCAACGGCAGTGGCGCACGGCGCTCGGCGGTGTCCGGCGGCGCAGGCAACAAACTATATTAGGGCATCTCCAGTGGCGCCAATACAGTGTCCGGATTAGCGTCCGGACGAGCTGTATTGACGCCGCGCGGATGAAAACAAGCGTATTGGCGCCGTTGCTCCCCAGTCGCGGCGTCAATACAGCGTCTGGATTAGCGCACGGACGAGCTGTATTGGTGCCGCGCAGACGAAAACAAGAGTATTGGCGCCGTCGCTCCCCAGTCGCGGCGCCAATAAGAAGAATCAAACAAATTTAAACTTGACAATTTTCGTTCATATTTTAGGAAATTTTACAAATTTGAATGAAATTTAAACAAACTAAAATCTAAACCTAAATCTAACGATAGCGGCGGTAGCGGTCGAACACGCTGAAGTCCAGCGGCTCGTCCTTGACCGCCGCGCCGCCGCCGGCCTCCTCCTCGTCCTCCTTGACGCGGCTAGGACCCGCCTCGTGGTCGTCGGCGGCGGTGAGGTCGAGGAACGGCGCCCCGGTGATCGCCGCGTGGTCCTGCAGTGACCACGCGCAGGCCGCCTTCTCGTCCAGCGGCGGGACGTCGTTGAGCGACTCCTGCAGCACGGCGGCGAGCCCGGGGATCTCGCTGTCGTCGGCATCGGGGTTGTAGAGGCTCTCCTGCGCGGCGATGAGGTCCTCGTACTCCGTCTTCACCTTCTTCGGTGGCGGCGGAGGTGGAAGAGGGCGTCGGCCGCTGGACGGGGCGTCGCGGATGACAATCCCGCCCCCGCTCCGCCCGGCGCGCCTCGCCGGGGTGCGCAGCTCCTCCTTCACCTCCGGCTTCGGGGTGAGGAGCGCCGACGTGCCGCGGGAGGAGGAGGACCCCGAGCCGGACGACGACGCCGTCCTCCTCGGCGCTCAGCGGTGGGAAGGAGGAGGTGGCGGTGGCATGAAGGCCGACGGAGTGTACAGGGGTGTGTCGTTGGCGATACACCCCAGCACGTACTCCATTGTGCCCGGCACGCTCTAGAAGGCCCACCGGCCGGCGGCGTTCTTGTCGCGTGGCGGGGGCGGCGGTCCTTCGCCAGTCCACGTCGTCATCTCCTCGTCGTGGATCTGGCGGAGCGCGGCCTCGAACCGGGGGTAGTTCGCCGGCCGCGGCTCCCACTGCGGGTCGTTCCGCTCCTCGTTGGTGAGCGCGCCCCAGTAGTACCGGTAAATCGCCTGCCGCCAATTGCGGCTCGTCGGCGTTGGGGCGTCCCGCACCGGGATGCCGTTGATGCTGAGCACCCAGCCGCTGGGCGCTCGCATATCCGGCGGTGCGGGGTAGCCGGCGCTGTAGAGCGCCTCCGCCTCCTCCTTGAGGAGCGTGTGCGAGCGCCATCCATTGGCGGCGGCGGCCGGGTTGCGCGACATCTCCGGCGATACGATTTTGGGAGGCGAGAGGAGAGAGGAGAAGCAGTGGGGTTGGGTGTGAGTTTGGACCGGGGGGCGAGGGTTTTAATCGCCGGAGAAGCGGTGGGCGGCGGCTTCGAACGACGCGCTGCATTCACACCGCCGCGACAGGGAGCCGGTGAGCGACGGGACGCCTCGCTGCCGCGCCATGAATGCGTTTGACCGCGACGGTTCAGTGTCTGTGTCAATGACACGGCTGGCCCACCCGACGGTTTCGCGCGCTCGGTTTCGTCCGGCGCACCCAAGCGGCTCCCTCCACGGAGGGCGTGGGCTGGGTATGCCGGACGAGCTATTGGACCTCGCGCCGGACGAAACCAGGCTATTTGGCGGTGTTGGTAGTATATGCGTTGCGTACCTCATGTGCTCCAGCTCGACGGCGACGTGGGTGCGCGCGTGTGTTCACACTCGTGGAAGCGTCCGGCGCCAGGTGGTGTGTGGACGACGCTGCTGGCGCGATCGTCATGTGCGCGTACGTCCCTCCGTGACGGTCCGTTCTTTTTTTTTTTTAATATAACACGGTCTGATCTGTTTCTGATGGTGCTGCTGGCGGCTACGCAGCAAGATCCCTGGGTTTGTTTTGACTTTATATTTTCTTCGATGAATTGAACTAGTAGTCTAGTAGTAGTGATTGGTTTACCTCGACAATTTGATATAGATGCAAACGGTCCGGTCCGGTTTGGTCCTAGTGTTGGACCTCTAAACCTGTTACAATATTATAGGTCCAAGGTTCGGACCGATCCTCCCCTTGTAGGGTAAAGGGTACCCTTTAGATCTAAGGTTTGCCCCTAACTAACTAGCACCACATTGTTGTACTGAGCTGAATTGCAGTCTGCAGTACTGCACTAGGCCGGTAGTGGTGATTGCCCAGCGCTCTCAAGCGTCACGGACATGAGCCGCGCGCGGAAGATGAAGATATACAGAATGGGGGCGATGCTAAGCCTGCACCACACCCTGGCATGTCTCGCGGCAGTGCACGGCCCGTCATTTCCTTGAAGCTCGGCACCACTACGTCGCCTCCTCCGCTGTGCGTCCGCGACGTCCTGCAACCACATCATGTCCGCGCGCTCCGTCACCGACGCCGCGCGTGCTCTGGCTCCCGCCCACAAGCCCGCTCCGGAGGCGACTCCGCGCCTTGTCCACCACCCACTTATGCGCTGCGCATGTCCTCGACGCGACGCAAGCCGTGCGTGCGTGAGGCGAAGGTGAGTGAGCTGGTCGAGTTCCTCAACGGCGGCCACGTCGGCCGCGTCGTGTGGTCCGGGATGCTCAAGCTCGTGTGACATGGCCGACCTGAGCTCGGACGTCAGCCCGGTACAGAAGCTGGAGATGATGATCTACGACATCCTCGATGGCGCAACTTTTTTTGTTTTGCGGGATCGATGGCGCAACCTTGAAGACGGTGCGGCCGACACGGCTTCTAGTTGAGGAACGGTTCGACCCTAGGGTCATAAGGGTCTGACCCTGTTGGACCCTCAATTTTTACGGGCCAAACCTGTACCCTATTGGTAACAAAAAGGAGGTGCGGTGCGGAGGGCCAACGGGCCGACCCGGACCAGTTGCATCTTTACAATTTGACGAGTAGTCCTAATCCTTTTTGAGGAAATATTGACGACCAGTCCATATTAATTTTGGACCATACTACGTACGTACGTAACTTTTAGGTGAGAGTTTGAAGCAATGTCCTAACCTTCTTTCTTAGGTGTGTACTACAAGAATGTTACTCCTCGGCTCCTCTCGATTCTTCATGGCGATAACTAAGTAGCTTCCTTAGGGGTGTAAACGGATAGGATAATTTCCGCACCGAATCCTATTCCGAAACCGTTTTAAGCAATCCATATCCGGTTTGAAAAAATCTGACGGATAAGGATATCCGATTCCGAATTTCACACCGGATACGGTATAGGATATGGTATGAAAAATAGCCCCGAATATGGATTATCCGAAAATTTAATAGGATTATCCGATGATTTTAATCCGAATAATCCGATTTTCTACCGAAACGTCTAACCTAATAGAACATAATTAGCAGTTAGTGAGTTGTAAATTTCGTCTATTAAATAAAAACTCACTTACATAGTGATTGTTACGACTATGGAGTACAACTTTGTTAGGATATTAGCATATTGAACTATTATTTTTGGTTGTATGGTTCGCCGATGCACTTATACGCGTACATATCCGATTAAAATTTTTCCATCCCGAATCCGCTCCGTTTCCGCCCCCGAATCCGTCATATGATATATTCAACACCGAATCCGTAACCGGTCATTATCCGCTCCGCTCCGAATCCGATGAAAAAATATGGTATAAGATATGGTAACGACAAAATCCGATCCGATCCGATCCGTTTACATCCCTAAGCTTCCTTCCTGATTAGACATTAGACAAGGAAGGAAACGGAAATGCAATTCGGTGCCCGGGCTCATATGAGCCCGGCTGCCTTTCCGATTTTTTTAAAATTTTAAAACGCTTCGAAAAATTCTGAAAAAATTTGTGCGGAAACATATTCATGTATGCAACACTCGTGTAAATTTTCGACAGAAAATATCAAATTTTGCGCCCTGTGAAAGAAAAACAAAAATCTGACAGACAAAATAGGTGAACAGTCCACTATTCAAAAAGACAGATTTGTCTTTTTTACACAGGGCGCAAAAGTTGATATTTTCTGTCGAATTTTTACACGAGTGTTAAATAATTCAATATGTTCATGTCCAATTTTTTTCAAAAATTTTCGAAGTATTTTAGTATTTTAAAAAAATCGAAAACAAAACCGGGCTCATATGAGCCCGGGCACCAAAACGCCACTCTCGGACGTAAAAGGTTTTATATAAGAAGGTAGGACGAAGTAAATTGAGCAGAGCCCATTTTTATTGGCTTGGCCTTTTTTAATGGTGAGGGCCCATTTTTTTAATGGTAGATGTTTTTTCCTCCAACACTAGTCAATGCTCCCATAAAATCAGTCTTCTGCTGACTGTACTTTCCTTGCATGTCCCTGTCAATTAGCCATAAATTTTGCCCATGTCAAGAACAGCTAGCTAGCAGCCTCTGACGTCGTGTGAGAGACCGACAGCGACCGAGCTGAACTGTTCCCTGCAAGCGTAACGTTGCATGGCCTCGCCCTCGGGACGTGCCTTCATGCATGCGCGATCGAAATAGCGGCCGAGGCTCTCTCCCCATATATTTACCCTGTCCCGCACGACCAGACACGGTCCGGTCTTCAGACGTCAAAGCCGACGCGGACGCCCATGGACGCCGCCAAGAAGGTCGTCGTGACCGCCTACGAGGAGTTGCCCCGCCGCCGTCCCGGTAGCTACGTCGCGACGTCGTCAACGGCCGCCCGAGCCAAGACGCGCGCCCCATCGACCGTGGGCGGCGGCGGCCATAACCGCCGGGCGATGCTGCTCGCGTACGCGCAGCACCTGCGGCGGCGCGGCGGCGGGCAGCGATCTTCGTCGGGGCATCGGCTGCTGGGGTGGGGCGAATGGAAGCGAGCAGATCCCGACGCCGGCGGCGGCGACGACGGCGATCACAAGGTGAGCGCGACAGATAGGCGGAACATTTCTTCTGTTGCATCTGCACGACACCTGATGTGCATTCATGCTGCCTAGATTCGTACTCCTCCGATAACGTTGTGTGTCTGTTTCCTCTCGTTTGATCAGCAGGTGACATCCTGGAGGAGGAGGAGAAGCTGGTGCGCTAGGCTCCGGTTGTGGGTACGGCTTTGGATTGGGACGTTTTTCCGGCGAGTTCGGACGATCAGGGACAACGCCTCGTGCAAGAAAGGAGGTTGAACAGAGTGGTGATTTGTACGCATATACGATATCCCGATCGATGTGCAATACATAGCAAATCCTTAAACTATTGAAGTGCCAAATTAGTCCTAATCGTCACAATCTCAGTCCCAATTTGTTTTTATGTGTGTCACCGGCGATTCTAATCTCGTCGGAGTATTTTGGACTGAGTTTTGACCGATGCTAATTATGCAATTTCCCCCTCTCTATATGACCCTGGCGAAATCAGCCCTTCTTCCTTCCTATCCTATTCTTCTCCTCTACTCTCTCGCTTTCCTGTAACTTGAACTCATTGTTTTTTTTTTGAACAACAAACAACTCTTATATTATGATATAAACACAGTACATCTTACAATAAGATCCAAAGGAAATAGGAAACAACATAGCGGTCCTTGACTTTTGCAAAGAGAGGACCCCGAAAACCTGATGGAGAAAGCAATCGGGTCCAAAGCATCTTCCTCACGAGCACCTTGCAGCCGCCGGGAACAACGTCACTTGGGACGACGAAGCTTCCATGGAAGACCATGGACGCTGTGATGAAGAGCCAGTGCCTCCCTTCAGGCACACCGGCCGGGAGGAAATAGAAAGGCCGCCATTCGACCAGAAGAAGCAACCGCGACCAGAAGACCGCCAATCGACCATAGCAGTGGGCGGCGTAGCCTCTAGTGAAGGCCGCCCTTCTACCACCACCATGGGCGGCGTAGCTTCCAACGAAACCTAGTTGCTGATGAGCTCCCCCGAACGCAAACTCAAAAACATCAGGACGGAGATCCTCCTTGAGAATTGATATCGCTGAACTAGGAAGATGAAGCTTCTTCCGATCTCCTTCAGATTTTCCAGATGCAGCACATGCTCCCTGCCGCGCAGATCGAGGAATAGACCAAATCCCTGCACCGATGACGATACCACCGCCATGGTGGTTAGACATCGAAGGCGGGGCATCCAAATACCACAGATCTAGGCGGCCACCGAGCTTTATTGAAGGGGAGGGAGAGATGCTGCCGCCGGCCACCTTCGGCTCCGTCCGCTGGAGCACTGCAGCCAACGACCACATCACCACCCACCACCAGAAACCGCTCGCTAGCCCCGGTGGTGAACTCCCCGACGGGCATGACGCCAGACTCCACTTGGGAAAACTCAAGACCCAGCCCAAACCTAGACCTAAACCTACCTCTACTGCTATACAGAGGAAGCCGGCATCCAAATCCAGCTCTACACCATCCAGCGCGGCCGCCGACGGCAAGAGGGATCGGATCCGGGCGAGTGAAGCCGACTCTCAAAGGGGCGGTGGGAGGCTTCCAGAGAACGCTTCGAAGGAGACAAGTCCTAAGGATAACTTGAACTCATTGAACATCATCATAGGATCGGTGTAGCCGCTATCTAGTACACATTCTTCCCCACCAGAGGAGTGACTCTACAAAAACAGGCTGGTTAATTACTCTTAGAAACCAAACCTTCTTGAGTCCTTTTGGGACGACAAGAGGTTTAGGTAGCATGCTATTCTTATGAACTTTTCACCATGAAGCTTGATTAAGAGTGGTCATCTTGTCATTTTTGTCCTCTCCTTAGATGCTTCTACTGTTTGAATCAAAGCTGCTGATCTCTTTGCAATAGCATCATGAAACAATAACATGTCTTCAGATGGCTTATCGTCTGAAGAAGATTGCAGCTTTCCTTTCCCTTTCCGCTTCTCCTTTGCCTTCTTCTGCCCTTCTGGACGCTTCTCTTTGTCGACGTCTACACCCTCACTTTCCTGGTTGGAAGATGATGTGTATGCTCCAGATTCTGAGATCTTTGCTCTTTTGTTCTTCTCGTTGCCATATATGTTCTTCCACTTAGGTTGTTCAGCTAGTATTTCCCACAAATACTCCAATGCGAAAGGCTTAGGGTCCGTTTGGAAGCTCCGTATTTTTGAAGTATTGTGAGAATACTTCAGTTTTCTAAAATACTGAAGTATGGAATACTTCAAGTTGTTTGGGTCAAATAAAAACTATGGTTTAAAAACTGTAGTATCTTCTAAAACTTCAGTTTTTCTGCCGTATTAAAAACTTTAGTCCCTACCTCTTTTTTACGAAACGCTTGCTTCCTTTCCCACGTAAAACGCATCTGACTCATGTTGCCGCTGTCATCTACCTGCTCACGCCGACGACCGCGCGGAGCGCCCGATGCTTTGTCATGAACATCTCTACTAATATAAAAAGAGAGAGAGGGGGTTATGATCCAACACATCTCAACCATCTAAACTTGATCCAACGACTCACATTGCTGCAATGATGAGCACCTCATCAAAATCACACCCACGCCTAAAAAAAAAGGAAAACAAATGAGCCTCCGATCTGGAAGACTGGAACTGCCCCCGCGCACGTCCTCTCCACGATTCGCCGGAATAGCTGGAGCCGAGAGGGCCGCGACACGTCCTTGCCGCCCACGCCCCTGAGCGCGGTCCCCGCCCTCGCCTGAGTTCTCGACCGCCGCCTCCGAGCTCGCCTGCAGCCCACGCCCTCGCCTCTGAGATCGCCGCCGCCGCCTCCAAGCTCGCCCGCCGCTGCGCCCACGCCCTCGCCTCCGAGTTCGCCGCCGTTGACTCCGAGCTTGCCTGCTGCCTAGGAGCTCGGACGCTGCTGCGCCCACGCCCTCGCCTGTGAGCGTCACGCCGAGCTGCACGAAGAACAGGACAGTCACCATCTCTTCCTGTCGTCGCGTCCCCGTGGTCCAAGTTAGCATAAACTCCACCGCCGCGCCGCAAGGCGTCTCCTCTCCCTGTCTTCACGGGCAGCAGGACGGCCACCATCCTCTCCCCGACTCCCCGTCGTCACGCTCATGCCTTCCACCACTGGGAATTCGCGCGCTGCACGCCGTCTCCACCCAGATCTCGCGTTCCGTCCCTGATGCCTCAGTGCACTGCCCTAAGGACATACGTCTAGATGGAAATGGAGCAGATTAACTATCTGTAAGTATTATGGTTTCTTTCATCGATCTAATTGATTTAACGTAGATCCACTTGATTATCGTCATGAAATTTACTTTCCTGATGCATGCAGATTGTGCATATTCATGGTCATACATGTATGCACGAATGACTTGCTGATGGACTGATGGAGTCTCTGTGCAGACACGCAGGAGACGATGAGCACACCCATTTGTCAATTCTCCTACTTGCCTACTCAACAACCTATTTATACAGGATCGTAGAAAAACAATGGCAGGAGGCAACCGACTTGTTGGGCTCCAACTTCCAGAGGCTAGCTATATGTTTCTGACGGCCACACTGCAATCTGCGTCGACAACTATATCTGCTAGGTGTGGCCGCTTGGTGTTCTTCACTGTCTGAATTAGTTAAGTCATTGATTAAGCACCTTCAGAATTGTGGAGCAGTTAGTGATGCCTCAATTGTTTGTGTGCATAAATATTCGCCAAACATTTTCATAATGCAGAGCTATTACCGATTTTGTGTCATGGACAGGCATACTAGGATGCATCGTGGGCATATGTATTTGTTGCATTTTCAGAACCATTTGTGAACAGGTTTCGGAGGATGAACATTCTATGTATGGAGTGGCATATTTCTTTTTCATAAATTCTTTTCTTATTGCATTGTGGCCAGCTTTTTTTGTGTCATTGTTAGCTTTTCTTATTGCACTGCTGCCATATTTTGGAAGCCTTTCGGCAAGAAACTTATGTATAGGTTTATGAAGGCGTACAATATGACTTGTATTTGCTAATAAATCTAGGCATGTATTGTTGTGTGGATCAAAGAGAATAATTGTCTTCAATCAATCAATATACTAATATTCAATCAATTTTCATATGTAGGTGGTTGAGGACTTGCGGCAAATCAAGATTTCGTAATCAGGTGCTAATGACTGAATTATTCTTCTGAATGATTTTTTTACACCAGCTGTCTGTTGGCTAGAGCAAGATCGTTGGTGGCTGCTCACTCTCACCAGCTTCAGTGCGGGGTTAAGAATTGTCTTCATTATCACACTTTTACCAATGAGTTCTTAAGATTATCTGATTATGTTTCTATTTCTTCTTAGTGAAATTATATTACTGAGTTTTAAGAAAAATATAACAGCACCCAGTAGCTTCCAGTCGAGAGGATCAGCGATTGGACATCCATATGCTTCTGAGGTCTAGGATGAGGTCAGTTCACAAAAATTATATTCCTAAATGTACATGGATACTATATATGCTTTCATTTTCACTGAAATTCTCCTCAACCTCTCATGTCGCTTTTGCAGATTAATGATCTTACATATTTTTTCCATGTTGACAAGGTATTAGCGAATATCAAATGAGGCCGAATGCGAGAATAACTTATGCCATCTATCTGTTTCAGTGATTCAGCCTAAGCGTTCCATCTCGCAGTTCGCAATTTGTAGTGATGGCAGTGAGTTGAGTTTTGACTACAGGATAAACTTTCCTGCTCCCAGAAGTTCAATGGATGTAAGCTCTGCTTTCTCCACCTGGTCCATTCAATTATTATTTTGTCTCATTTACTCAATCGTAATCAATTGTCATTTCTTACTGTTAGATCAGTATTTAGTATCTCGCAATGTAAGCACTCTGAATGAGCTATTTATGCTGGGTCAATTCTCAAGTTATGTTAGATAGCATAGTCTTCTCAGTTTAGGTGTTTTTAGTGTACAGAGGTACCGTATAGTCGTGGGAGATCAGCACCCCTCTCCTTAGCCAGCTACCTACCATGAGGTTTTGATGTCGTGACGCTAGAGAGTGGCACACAGTGGATTACTTTGGCTAACATTTCTTCAGGACGTTTATTTTTTGATAAAAGATAATGGGCAATTGTTAGCATCGAACTATATTCAATTGCCAGGGTTGATCACTTTCACATTGAAATTGTTGGAAATTGTCTGCTTAGTGAAGATACACATGTTGTGGTGATGCTGTATTAAAGCAATGCATTTCTTCTTGCCTATTCCAGTATTAGTTTTTCTCTTTTGCATCCTGTATTAAAGCAATTATTGTTTTGATGTGTATTAATTTTCCAAAGCAATCCATATAGGATTTGTTTATTAGTATATCCACACTGAACCGTGTTAATCTGGGCTTCCAAATATAAAACTACCTGCATATTTTGGATTCATCTACTTCTACTTGATCAGCTACATCAACCTACTGTAGCAGATTTTGCACTCCATAAACCCAACTATGCAGCTGGAGCATGTATGGTTCACTCATCAATACAGACAAGAATGATTTATACGTGTGCTTGATATTTGTGGCACAATGGACACAATGCTACAGAGTTTTAATAGTTGGCTGTTTACATATAGAACAACGAATTAAAAAAAAATTCTTTTGACTCAAGGTATATGTGCATATCTTCTTATTCACCTGCAATTTCTATATAATGGCGGCCACCTTCCAATTCGATTTCGCGGCTTCAACTTATTTACATGCATATATTTTTAGGAAAATTTCATTATACCAATGTTCTAACTGTAATTCGTATACCCTCCAATTTCTATTTACCACTTTCATATTAGAAAAAATATCAGTACATCCGATTTCAGTACCAAATCAGACCAATGTGACTACAAATTTGCACACCCATGTTTTCAGCTGTAGTGATGAAGCTGTCTGACTAGCTACGAGATATATAATTTACTCCATGTGGCATCTTTTATTATCTAACCAATTTTCTTCATATGTAAATCCTTCTTACAGTGATAGATCCTTAGAGACAATTTCGTTCATGCCCATAATCTCTGTACTATCTATATCAGTAGGTAATAGTTTTTTCCCAACTCAATCCTTGGAGTGTGGTAACTTCTTTGTGGAAAAACATGATGTGAATTTGTTTCTTAGTAGTTCATTCACACTCGAGCTGATAGAAAGTTGCATGCTCGAGGGAGTGGAATAAAACTTTGATCTGACTGGAATTTGTACATAACTTATTTTTTAAATCTTAGGTCTTAAAGATATTAAAGAATATCGAACCTGTATTTATTTGATGGGTGTATACGTGTCTAACTAGAGTATAACGTTTCGTGAGAAACATTATATGATTTTAATTTGGTTTAGTTCCTTGCATGAATGATCTACTTTCCTTATAGACTTGCTCAACACTGGTGTTCGATCAATGACAAAGAGATATACTGGAACTAACCCGTTAGGTTAATGGTTTTATAACAGTTGGTCAAGTCTTGCATACATACGATGGAGCTGCTGTCAGTGGTGGTGGCACGGAGACGGAGGGCGAGCGGGCGATAAAGTGTTGGAGATTGTCGTCTAGGTTGCAAGGCAGGAGTGCTCTGTTTGGTTCGAGCTGCTCGAGAACGGCCTCACCGCATGGCTGGGATGATGATTACACATGTATATATGTGTTATGGTTATGTCAACGTAGACTTTGTTCATTGGCACATGTGTATTTCTGGATTTCTTGGTTTAATAAAATGAAATACATTTTCGGGTTTATTCAAAAATTGATTCACGATTGAAGGGACATTTGTTCAAAAATTGATGCACGATTGTAGGGACATTTGTTCAAAAATTGATGCATGATTGAAGGGACATTCGTTTCTGGTTTAAGACATTTGTACCATCAATTATGAAATAAAAGAAAAAAATCTGACCAAAGCACGATTGGAAGGACATTCGTTCAGTTTTGTTGAAACTACCGTTCCAACATGTTGCGCTTGCTCAGCAAGGGTTATTACGTTCTCGATACCTTGGCGGATTGTCACAATATGAAGAACGTACTGACAGACATAGAAAAATTTCGAAATTTATGTTTGTAATGTAATATATTTGGCTACAGGTATATTAGACGTGCGTGGCACGTGCACTTTTACTAGTTAGAAGAAGTATTTGACATAAGAGATCGGTGTTTATCAGATTCATCTAGACTATCTATACCTAATAATAAAAGCAATCAGGCTTCCACGGTTTGGTTTGGTCCGTCATTCGACCTACCCCTAAAGTTCACATAAATTACCCAACACTGCCACCTATAAGTGAAAAAAACGTTTCGATTTTGTTTTTCTACCCCTGTCCCTTCTGAGAAGACGATATCTCCGTCCCCTCATCCCTGTCTGGCTGTCTCCTCCCAGGTTCCAGGCCCAAACCCGTGCCTCTCCTCCATGGCCAGCCAGCGAGGGAGCGAGGAGGCACCCTCGGCCTGCCCTGCTTGCCGCCTCTCGCCTCCCCTATCCCCCGAACGCCGCCACCTACCCCCGAGTGCGGGGCCTGCTGCGTTGCTCGCCCTCGACCGGACCCGCTCACCGCTGCCGGCCTGCCGCCATGGTCCTCCGGATGTGAGCCCTCTTGCTCGCATTGGTTTCCTTCTGACTCCCCGTAATTCCTCGCCCCCGTGCTCCTCTGGTGCACTGGTGACGCCAAGGCGGGCAAGGTGACTGGCTCACTGGCGGACGACGCAACAACGATCCAGGCGGCACGATGGACGACAAGTACTGCTACTCAGCGCTGAACTACCTAGAGCTGCAGTCGGACCTGTCGGCGCTGATGCGCGCGTGCTCACGTTGCGGTGCCCCAACCTCAGGCTCACCAGCTGGGTGCACGTGCTCGCGTTCGTGCTCCCCAGCGCCAACCGACAGCCTGTCGGTGGCCATCTCGCCGCAGGCTGATCACATAGAGAAGTTCTGGAAGATGATATCTTCAATTTCTGAAACGAACTAACAGCAGACGCAACAACAACGCAAGTACGCAACACATCGCAGAATGACGAAGCACAGGAGCAAATGGCAGTCGGCAATCTTGATTACAGCCTACAAGGATGCACAATGAGGAACACTTGATGATATCACCTAGAATTTTAATCATGAATCCGACTGATTCATAGATGTGTTCATCCATCGGATTTTTGTTATGTAAGTTCATCGGCACTCATGTGCACACAATTTGTTTTATCTGAATGAGTAGGAGTATATATTAATCCTTCCTAAAGGGTTCTAGAATTCAGTCCGTGCAAACCAAGAAATATACTGCATTGCTGATTCTTCATTGCTCTAAGCATAACCGATTAATTAATTTCTCTATTCTCATCGAACTGCTATGTAATTTAGCTTTCAGTTCACACAAGTTAGGGAGGTAGGCAAGGAATTCAGAGGTACATATAATTCCACAGCCTGCAGATATAGCAAAGGGCATTTGCGCTCTTATCATCTGGCCATGAAAATGATGATCAGTACCAATAGACAATTACCTGTACAAGTGTATTCTCGAGAAGTTACATGTACAAGTATCGTTACGTCCCTGTGTGTCAAAGCATATTTTTTCCCTAAAAAAATTGGACCAGAATTTGTTGTCTTTTTAGTGTAGAGATTCTTTTGATTTGCATATGTCCCTCTTCCTGATTGCTAAGAATTGGCCTTTCTACTACCATTAACCTTTTATGAACTGAGAGGATCTATGACTACAGCTGTTCTTTGAAGTAATTACTCTGGTTTAGATTCATTTGAAATGTTCCTTGCTTACTATCCATCATCCCTACATATTTCGTATTTGCATGTATTGTATTTTCTCTAACAGTGAATATGCCAAAGTATCTAAGGAGTACTATCTATCAGTACCTTTGAAAGATAATGACATAATTAACCAGTTGGGTTGGTCTGTATATTGCCTCCAGCAGCACCGAAAGATCCCTAGAGTAGGGATGTGTCCGGCCCCGTAATCGATTTTCATAGGAGGCTTACATTATAGTGGTTTTTATGTTATACAGTACAATATTAGCCAACCGAGTTTGTTGATGTTTTTTGTGACTTCTTATAGGTTTTGCGCTATTTTAAAAAGACTAATTTATTATTGGCACAAGTGGATTAAAATTTATACAACCGTAGCAACGCACGGGCATTTTTTGCTAGTAATATAAAAAGACACAGACTGTCAGATCCGGACGATCTAGACCGTACGTCATCTGTAATCCAACGACTAAGCAACCTCCAATGTTGTATGACGAACCATCGACTCCAATCCCGCAATAATCACGCAAACAGTTTCTTTATCCCGCAATAATCATGCGAACGGTTTCCTAATCCCAATTTTCGCTCGAGTCCAAATCCCTCACGCCGGAGGGTGTCTGCTCTCTTTCTCCCCAAGCGTTTTGAGAGTCGTCTTTCGCTCTCCGTCGCCGCCCCTCGCCTCCCTTCTCCCCGGTGGCGTTGCTGCCTGGCGAGGTGATGGTGTAGGTGGTCGTGCTTCTTCTGTACATAGTAGTGGTAGATCCTGCTTCGCGTCTATCGCGGTGGTGCCCTATGTGGCGTATCAGAGTAGGTTTTCAGATCTCATCGGCTGGATCTGGAGCATCCTCGACCTTCTCCTCTTGCTTGCTTCGCTCCGGCAGGCATGGCGGACGGAGCTCGGCCGAGGCATCTCTGCAATAAGAGCCGTCTTCCCCTCTGGTTGTCTGATGTGGTTGCGGGCGGGCGGCGACTGCATCTCGGCGGTGCGGCGTGGTGCGGAGCTTCCGAGGAGGGAGATGCGCCGGCGGCACAGCGCCGGAGACAACTTTTCCAATAAGCTTGCAAGGTTCGGTTTTTTGCTGCTTCTCCTCATCTCTTCTTGTTACCGTGGTGGAAGAAGAAGAGGGGTGGAGGAGGTGGGCTGGTGGCGGCAAGTGCTGCTGCTTTCGCTGCTCCCTGAGCTGGTTCTCTGCGGGTCTGCTTGCTGGTCGCCGGCGACCCGACCGTCGGCCTGGATCGGAGCGTGCCTCCCGCCGATGTGTTATCTCGCAGGAGTGCAAGATCCTGGCGTCTGCGCCAGGTGGAAGATGCGGCGAAGTCAACGAGGATTTCTCCTCTATAGGTCCATGCCGGCGAATCAGCTGCTGTTCTTCGTCGTCTTCTCCTCCGGTGATCCGTCGGTGAAGATGCGAGCAGTGGTGGATGGCTTGAAGATGCAGAGAAGATCTACAGTAGGGTTAGGGTCTGCTTGTTTTTTCCCTGTTGTTTGGGGTCTTTTCTGTAAATTGGGGACAGCTGCCCCGTATCTGGATGATTCCTGTACTTTCGTTTTCCAGTTAATATAATCCAGGTATGAGCTTCAAAAAAAAAAAAAAAATCCCTCACGCCGAATCTGTGCTCGCTGCCGCCGCCGCCACGCCCACGACCCTACGTCGCCGCCCCGGTCTCAGCGCTAACCGCCGTGTAAATCGCCACACGCAGCAGACGACGCCATCTCAAACCACACACACTCAGACGCCGCCGTTTCAATCACCGCTCTTCGCCGTCTCAATCCCCGGTCGCAGCAGACGTCGCCGTCTCAATCGCCTGGCGCCACGGTCTCAATCGCCGCTCGCCGCCACAATCCGCACACGGACGACACCGCGCCAGGAGGCAGGAGACTGCCTCTGCAGTTTCAGTTCACCAGTTAGGCTTGCTGTTTTCAGTTTACTGAAGTGCCCATCATCTTCCATTCGCTTCAATTTCTGTACGGATCCAGAACGAAATACTGGAATGGTTTAGCACGTATCGGTACAGAATAGCTGTACGTTGTTGTTCTCCATGCATCAGGATGAGACACGCTGGCGACTGAGAGCGCTCTGATTTGCATGCGTCAAATTTCATCCTTTGTTTTAGTTCAGTCTTATTCTTGACTTCTTACCCTACGGTGAGTTTACATGATATCTTACACATTAACACCTAAGATAGGCTGATCTTCTCTGAACTGTAAGTCTGAGGACTAAATTTCTCACCTAGACCTCACAACTTTCACCAGCACTCTAGCAGGGACGGCAATAATAAATTATCCATGTTATTTCATTAATAACTCAGCGATTATTGTTCATATATACTGTGAATATAAGAATACTTTGTCGATGTTTCCACCATCATCCAGGAGAATGTAAATAATGAAGGATGCATATTTACCGGTTCTATGAAATATGCATAAGCAAAGGAAGAAATGTTCGTCTTCTCAGTTATCTATATATACTGCCTTCATTTTTTTATGTCATGTTTGCGTTCTTTAATTCTTAAATCATGAATCAAAATGCTTGCAGATATTATTGACATTTTCATTGTTAATGTTCATCATGATTGATTTTGAACAAAACGGACAATTTTGCCTCATTTTATTTAAAAAAGTCGAAGAGAATTGGCCGGTTCATTTGCAGGGAAACCGGCCGAAAACCCGTACAAATGCACCAATGTCGTCATGGAACACGACCACATTGGGCAGTCCACCACAGCCAACCTGGCTACCCACACGAAACACAGACGCACAAGGAAACCGTGTCGAGGTTGCCGCAGAGCGTCTTCGTCGTCACACCTCCCCGAGGCGGCGATTCCGACATCATCGCAGCTTCCCAAACAGAGCCTCACAAACAGCACCAGATCTCATGTCGGCCTATGCCAACAATTGGCCACACGCGCCAAGGACAGACATCTCCAAATCCGACGACGAGCTTCAAAAGGGAATTATGCTGGACTTGCGCCGACCGAGAACAAATCCATCGGACACGTCGGGAAGACCGACTACCGAAGCCCAGCCGCGACCCAACTTCAACTCGACGCATCATCATTGCCAAACTGCACCCTTGGACCTAGCACAGCTGCCCAGCTGTGGGCGACTCCGAGACGATGCCCCCAAGAAGGAAAGAGACACGGAAGCGTCTCCACCACCCGATCTCGGATCTGAGGTTTCCCTCCGGAGTCGAGGCCGCAGGAGGAGGAGTGAGCACACCTCGACGATGCTTTCAAGACAAGCCCACGACGCCCGCAGGCGCCACCATCGCCAGCTCCGGCCAGGACCGGAGCAAGGATTTCTCCCGGAGAGCTCAACAACCTGCAACCTGAAACGGCCGCCCACGAATCTCCACCATGCGCGCCGAAGCCCGCCGACCACCACCCATGCCGAAACCAGCTCCGCACCTCCAGGCCGAGCACGTCGGCGCAGCACCGAGCCACAGCTAGAACAAGCCGCGCCGCAGATCGAAGTGCATACACCGGAGTCCTCGCCGCTGACCACCTTCCTCACCACCAACCAGAGCTGACGCCGAGGCCACCATCCAAGCGGGCCGCCAAGCCTGCGGCGACAAGCAGGGCGAGATGCACATGCCCTCTGCCCACCGCAGCATCAAACGCCTGGAGCAGCAGGGCGGCGCCGACCCCGCGCCCAGAAGTTGGCGACCGAAGGTCCCGCCGCCGCCGCGCCGACCGGGGCTTTGCCCGGCGACGCCTCCGGCGGCGGCGAGAGGAGGGGAGGCTGGGGGGGACTTGCTTGAGCCCGGAGGGGCGCCCCGGTGCAGCCCGGCGCGGCCGCACGAGAGTGGGAGCAAGAGAGAAGGCGTGCCCTTCTTGAGCTCCTCCGTGGGGAGAGACGGCGACGACGGAGCTTGTCTTCGGGATGGATGGAGAGAGGGCGCTCAGGGGGTTTCGGATCTGTGTTTGGCTAAACCGGAGGCGGCCGGAGGTGGGAGATCAGGAGCTGGCGGCGGCGGCGGTCGCAGAACGCGGTCGCGAGCGGTCTTGGGTTTTGACAGATCCTGTCAGCCCTAAAAATGTGTTCCCTATTCTCATGCAGGATATGAAGTAGTGTCATTTCTGAATTACTTGGACAATATTTCCAAACTTTCATGTTTCAAGGCCATGGAAGCGGGCAA